>WNWK01007551.1:0-15000 GCA_009830355.1 Cherax destructor | reverse complement strand
TTACAACAGTTGTTATAACCGAGTTTTAAATGAATGATAGTGTTCTCTAGTTAAAGAAACCGTAGGGAAAGTGAAGAAAACAGAGTCTTACAGTACTGATGCTTAAATTCATGGACGCCACTATTTTGACGCCATGGAGGATACTATTTTGACGCCATGGACGCCACTATTTTGACGCCATGGAGGATACTATTTTGACGCCATGGACGCCACTATTTTGACGCCATGGAGGATACTATTTTGACGCCATGGACGCCACTATTTTGACGCCATGGAGGATACTATTTTGACGCCATGGACGCCACTATTTTGACGCCATGGAGGATACTATTTTGACGCCATGGACGCCACTATTTTGACGCCATGGACGCCACTATTTTGACGCCACGGACGCCACTATTTTGACGCCATGGAGGATACTATTTTGACGCCATGGACGCCACTATTTTGACGCCATGGACGCCACTATTTTGACGCCATGGAGGATACTATTTTGACGCCATGGAGGCCACTATTTTGATGCCATGGACGCCACTATTTTGACGCCATGGACGCCACTATTTTGACGCCATGGACGCCAATATTTTGACGCCATGGACGCCACTATTTTAACGCCATGGACGCCACTATTTTGACGCCATGGACGCCACTATTTTGACGCCATGGAAGCCACTATTTTGACGCCATGGAAGCCACTATTTTGACGCCATGGTAATTATAAAATATAAGAGCGAAAGGTGCTCGAACCGGGACATGAAAGGTCTGACAGCGACCCGTTCAGAAACTACCTCTTATAGTCAGGCGATCTAACACTCTCGTCTAAGATTGTAAATAGCCTCTAATAAATATGAATTTAATTTATATAATCCTCGACTACTGTTATACATAGTATGACTGTCAGGTTTTAAAAACTGAAGAGTCGACTGTGTTCCTGTCTATGGTTGAATTGTTGGGAACAATGACGGGCTCGTCCCCAGTTCAGAAAATGGGACACACTCAAACCTGGATAAGAATAGCATTCGACTCCTGACCAGCCCTGTGTACTGGTGTTTCAATATTGTAACCTCCAGTGCTTTACCTGACTGCTCAACGTCTGGTAGGTCACAGCTATTGCAAGAAGTCTTGTACACTCTCACACTGGTTGGTGCACTCAACCTACTGGTTGGTGCACTCAACCTACTGGTTAGTGCACTCTCAACCTACTGGTTGGTGCACTCTCAACCTACTGATAGGTGCACTCTCAGCCTACTGGTTGGTGCACTCTCAACCTACTGGTTGGTGCACTCTCAACCTACTGGTTGGTGCACTCTCAACCTACTGGTTGGTGCACTCTCAACCTACTGGTTGGTGCACTCTGAACCTACTTTTGGTGCACTCTGAACCTACTTTTTGGTGCACTCTCAACCTACTGGTAGGTTGGTAAAAACAGACCAGTTCTCACTCAAAGGCAGCACAATCATAATATATATATATATATATATATATATATATATATATATATATATATATATATATATATATGTGGGTAGGTAGCTGGGGGTCTGGTAGGTAAGTTTGGGGTGCCAGGTATGGGAGCCCTTTGATTGAACTTTGTATAGAAATGTGTTTAGTTATAGGTAATACATATTTTATGAAAAAGAGGATAAATAAGTATACAAGATATTATGTAGGGCGTTATGACAGTAGTTTGTTAGACTACGTATTGGTAGATAAAATACTGTTGAGTAGACTTCAGGATGTACATGTTTATAGAGAGACCAGAGATATATCGAATCACTTCTTATGTGTAGCTACAGTGAGAGAGTAAAAGGTAGATGGGATACAAGGAAAACAGAAGCAGCAGGTAAGAGAGAAGTGAAGGTTGATAAACTAAAGAAGGAGACAGTTAGGGTAAGATATAAACAACTATTAGAGAATTGATGGGCTAGTGAGAGTATAGGCAATGGGGTCGAAGATGTATGGGGTAGGTTTAAAAATGTAGTGTTAGAGTGTTCAGCAGAAGTTTGTATATAAATATATATATATATATATATATATATATATATATATATATATATATATATATCGTGCCGATTAGGTAAAACTGGTCAATTAGCAAGAACTCATTTAAAATTGAGTCCTTTCTAAAATTTTCTCTTATACGTTTAAAGATATATTTTTTCATTTATGTTAATGTAAAAATTTATAATTTTGTACCAAGAGAAACTTTGAAAACCTACCTAACCTTATTACAACAAGCGCAATTTAATTTAGCCTAACCCAACTAAATATATTTTAGATATGTTAACATTAATTTAATAATAAACAAACACAATGAAATATATTTTTTTCGTTATGTTCAAAATGATTTATATATACTAGTACCACATGAGGTGAAAGACCCATGTTGTAAGTAGTAGTTGTAGTAGTAGAGGTAGTATTAGTAGAGGTGGTAGTAGTAGTAGAAGTACCAGTAGTAGTAGAGATAGTAGTAGTAGTAGCAGCAGCAATGGCCGTAGTAGTAGTAGTAGTAGTAGTATTAGTGGAGGCAACTCTAGGTTGCTATGTGATGGCAGGGTTTATTGTTTTGAGTAGAATTCTTATTAATATCTTCAAAATGACGAATCTACCTTTATTTTGTTTAATGGCGTCTGAAATGTTGATAAAAGATGACTCAAGGCATTTACGTCAGCGGAAGTTTGCTTCTTTGGCTGCGTCACTGACTCTTATAAATATAGATGGTTGGATAAGTTTCTGTGCTGCACACATGTGTTGTTCAAGTTGTTCTTTCTGCATGCATTGATATGTTCACTGAGACGTTTGTATGGTACGTGCTGTTCCACCCACGTATACCTTGTCACAGCCTCCACAACGGACTGTGTAAACTGGAGAGCGAAACGTTGCCACAGTAAAATGTCACATTAGCTGCACATGTTTCCTTTTACCTAAGATATTGTCATTAATTCTACCATTATTATAAACTCTCAGCTAGATCTACCACACTCCAATACCTGCAATAACATCACAGTAAACAGTGATATCACAATTTGTAAAACAACTACAGAATGTTTTTGAAATTCCAAACGCTTTTGTGATTTCTTACATTATCAAGGAATAATGTGAAAAATCTCTTCATAATGTGAAAATTATGAAAGCACTTGGAATTTCACTATTTTTGTTTCACTCTGGATATTTTTCACTCCCCTACAGGTATGGATCAATTAATACTTCAGACCAGGTTACATAACATGATCTATAACTAGCTCTGCTGGTTCTGCAGCATGTAATTTGTCATAATGTTAACTAACATGTTAGCCCCACTTGTTAGTAATATTTCGGATGTGTATATAAAAACATGGTGGATCTTACATTGAAACTTCAGTTTACTGAATGATTTTAGTGAGTTTTCATGTCACTCTTGTTCACTCCTGTTCTCTCTGAATTGCTAACTTACGTGGAAGAAGTATTTAACAACCTTTTTAGTCCATACCACAAAAATAGTATTAATGAAGTAATTAAACTGTCTGTAGTAGACAGTAAATTCGTATATGAGGGAAAAGTTCTCTGCCCAAAAACAAAGAAATAGAGTGTGTTTTGTAGCTGGTTTAGGTAAATAGATAAGGTGCGTAGATGATGATGTGGTCATGTAACCAGGATCTTGAAAACGTATTACCGAGACTCAACAACCTTAAGTTCACAGTCAAAGAGGAAGCAGATAATAGGCTTCTGTTTCTGGACGTCTCTGATCGACTATACAAAAACAAATATGAAGTTCACAATATATAGGAAGGTACACAATATTTGTTCTTTGATCCAGGATTATTGTAACCATGAAGGGTTGATCCAGGATTATTGTAACCATGAAGGGTTGATCCAGGATTATTGTAACCATGAAGGGTTGATCCAGGATTATTGTAACCATGAAGGGAAAGTTAAGAGAAGCATCTCCCTGAGAGCCTCGCATATTTGCAATCCTGAGTACATGGACGACCAGATTACAGAAATCTTTGAGAATACAAGGAGGTTCCAGCACCCTAAAAGATTTTATTGAAAAAGTCTTGATAGCAGCCAGAAAGACCCACTACAGGACACAACCTTAGCGTAACACCTCCAAGAAAGAACCTCTTAATACTCTCATACAATAAGATCTTAGTATTTAACATACAGATAATATTTAAAGGACAGTCAAGAACATATTAATTAGGAATTCCCCTGCAAACATGGTGAGAGGTGTACATGTCTTGCAGTGGCTGCAATAAGTTTGATGGTGGATAAACAAGAAAAACCACTAAAATTTAGTTTAGGACAACACAAGTACGTGATTCAGACAAGAGTTGAGTGAAGTATTTGCAACAAAACTTCTAGCTGGTCAGCAGCTACAATTTTAGTCCCAAACTCGTCAGCAGTAGAAGACGTATTATTAAATCAACGATTATAATACATGATCACCTTCAAAGACCATAACATTGTATCAGTCGCATCTGCTAGAAAAATGACAGGATGGATAATGAGATTATTATTATTATTATAATCAAATAGAATGGATAATGAGAACCTTCAAAACTAGGGATGCCAAGCCCATGATGACACTCTTCAGGTCGCTTGTTCTATCTAGGTTGAAATATTGCTGCACACTGTTACAAAATGACGCGATATCTATTAGAAATAGACATCTCCAGTGAACACTAGAAAGGAATGCCCTTCTAGCATCCAGCCTGTTACTGGGCTTTTGCAACAAAGTCAGTATCCTGGTCCAGTTATCCGACATATTATCAATATCATTATAGGATCTCAACTGAGAGGATACTAACCAAAGAAATATATTTAAAATGTTTATTAACCAAGTTAGAATATCTAGGGTATCAAAGTAAATCAAATTAAATATAAATATACTAAAGGTATTAATTAGGAGGTTAGCTCCTACACTTCTCTCATAAACTATATTATTGTGCTGAAGGCACATATATCTTAATGGCTCTTATGTACCATCTGGTACAATGTCAACAACTTACAATAATACAACGATATATACAAATGTGTAGATGAGTGTATGTGTATTCCAGGTAACTCGTTATGCCTCGTAAGACTCGACTCAACCAGAGACCGACTGAACGTCTTCTCATAAGCTAACTTCTCTAACAAACTGACAATCAGAACAGCTTGATTGAACAGTAAAATGACAAATTCGCCGAACAGCAATATAGCAAGCAACAGCAACACAGCGTCAGGAACAAGGAGATAGAAAAACGACCCTAACTGGGGACCATCAGCAGATCCTCCATAATAGTCACAAAACTCACTTATTACTGAATCTAGGTTCAGCATAACCAAAATCCCCGACTGTGACGGTGCACACATGCCTCACCGAATTAGGTCAAGAGCTATAGCTAGAGACCTGAGTTATCACAAAGTGTCAGTGTGACACACAACCCAGTAAAACGTCGAAATCACTAAGTCTTGGCTATTCTCTGTGAACAGAGTTACACAGAGTCCAGAGAAGTATGTTTCGTCTCACCACCGAATACATACTCTACCAAACAGAGTCTAAACGACAAGAAAACAAGCAGAGACAAGAGCGAGGTCTTTCTCCAACGAGAGTGAGCAGAGTAGAGAGGAGGAGTCAGGAGAAGCAGTCTCCAGCTCAGGTGGGATCACGCCACTGACTGTCTGCCCAGCCACTCTACAGAAGCCGGCAGTATAACAAGCGAAGTGCAGTAAGCGTGGTAGTTTGCCAAATGAAAAGCAGCTTACTCAACACTCTCGATCAAAGAGCACAATAGTGTACATGTTATATCCTACCTAATAAAATAGCTAAGATATGAACGATTTAGCTATTATCGAAAATATCAGCAATATAAAATTATAGAAAATGGAAATATATACATAATAACACAATATATAAATTGTGGCCCATTCTGGGGTCGCAATACACACTAACAGCACCTTTCAAGACAGGTGAAATTGCTGACCTAGAAAATGTGCAGAGAACCTTCACGGCACGCATAACTGTGATAAACCACCTCCATTACTGGGAACGCTTGAAGTTCCTAAACCTGTACTCCCTAGAACGCAGGCGGGAGAGATACATGATCATATACACTTGGAAAATCCTAGAGGGATTAGCACCAAATTTGCACACCATAGTCACTCCCTATGAAAGCAAAAGACTCGACAGACGATGCAACATCCCCCAATGAAAAGCAGGGGTGCCACTAGCACGGTAAGAGACAACACAATAAGTGTCCGGGGCCCAAGACTGTTCAACTGCCTCCCAGCATACATAAGGGGGATTACCAAAAGACCCCTGACTGTCTTCAAGAAGGCACTGGACAGGCACCTAAAGTCAGTACCTAACCAGCCGTGCGGCCAACAGTAACAGCCTGGTTGATCAGGCCCTGATCCACCGAGCCGCGGGGGCGTTGACTCCCGTAACCCTCTCCAGGTATATTTACAATATATTTCAAGATATTTACAAATATGTTTCACGACATTTACAATATATATCAAGAAATTTACAATGAATTTCACGATGGGAAGAGCACGTCAAGGTCGGGAAGTACATCTTAGGGATGGGAAGTACCTCTCATGGATGAGAAGTACCTCTCATGGATGGGAAGTACCTCTCATGGATGAGAAGTACCTCTCATGGATGGGAAGTACCTCTTATGGATGAGAAGTACATCTCATGGATGGGAAGTACATCTTAGGTATGGGAAGATCACTTCAGGGATGGGAAGCACCTCTCAGAGATGGGAAGTACATCTCAGATAGAAAGTACCTCTCAGTGATGGGAAATACATCTCAGTGATGGGAAGTACATCTCAAGGATGACTGTGGAGTGACTTTCATAAAAGGTGACCCTGGTGGTGACAGTGTACAGACACATCTAGTTGAAGGATTCATACTAAGTACTGACCTGCTTTTAACCTGCACCACAGGCTTCTCTAGTCGAATACAACACTAGTGAAAGTAGTAGTAGTAGCAGTAGAGTAGTAGCAGTAGTAGTAGTAGTAGAGTAGTAGCAGTAGTAGTAGTATAGTAGTAGTAGTAGACTAGTAGTAGTCGTTATTCTTGTTTTAAGGTGATCAGTTCCCCCATCCCTGTCTTGATTGTACACCATCAATTTTACATTGGCCTGCACGTTTTACCACAGGTTTGCCGCGGGTTCGAGTCCCACCCGTCCAGTGAGGCGTTTACAATCATTTTCGTGTGAAGGACTAACGTTCCCCTTCACAGTGTACTTTGATTTCGTGTTGTTTAACACGAACAGTTTTATGGACGTAACTGTTTAGTGCTGTTGTATAGATACCAGTAACTAGGTGTATTTTGTGGACGTAACTGTTTATTGTTATTGTATGGATACTAATAACTAGTTGTATTTTCATGTATTTGAACAGAGTATAATAAAGTGGCGGTACAGGAGCCACCAGGATATAATGCAAGGATTGTTGACGAATGTGACGAGAGAACATGACGTGAGAACATGATCTGAGAACATGACCTGAGAACATGAACAATAACATGATGATCCACGTTGAGTCTCTTTGATAGAACGAAACTGTAAATGACATTATTATTATAATAGGCGAATTTATAGATGAAGAAATAAAGAGAGATATGATAGGAAGATCTCCAGTCTCGTTACAATAAATCTAGAAACTTTAGCAATGTTTGATGCATTCACTAGTAATTTCTTCTATAAAACAGTAGTAAATAATTCCGCTAAGGACTTTCAGTGTAGGTTCAATATTTTGTTTAGTGCGTCTTAGATGTATGTAATTTATGGATGAAGAAATAAAGAATGATGAGAGTGAAAAAGAGCACAATTCAGTGAGTGAGGTGAGAAGAGTAACATTCATTGTCACTGTAAATCATCAGCAGTGATTTATTAAGGTTAAAAAACAAGAAACTGATTGGGAATATGTTGGCAGAAGTGGTCGATACTGGACAGGACTTTTATGACATCTTATCAGTGAACAAGTGGTCACAAGTGGTGTGTAAACAAGTGGTGCTCTAACTAGAAGTAGAGATGTGACACAGCTGCAGCAGCCGTTACTAGACTTATTGCAGTGCCTTCTGCAGACTTTAATACTGCTGCACAAGATGTTACTAGTAAACCACACAGAGTGTACTCAGGCGCCTCCTCAACCACACAACAATCACTGCCTTTCAATACTTAATTACTTAAGAGATCGAAATCGTAGAAAATTGGAGAGACTATCGTGTAAACAACGCCAGACACAATCATAACAAAGTACAACTGCAGGACAACTGACGAAGTTGTCACTGGTATAGAGAGGTCTCGACCTCCTGCGTCGCACACACTACCATTGTCTCTACGTCCACAGCAGGACTCGAACCTGCAAACTCTGTATCAGAGTACATAGTACTTTACCACGGAGCTAAGCCCTTGGGATCTAGCTCCATGGTAAAGTACTGTGTACTCTGATACAGAGTTTGCAGGTTCGAGTCCTGATGTGGACGTAGAGACAATGTAAATAATTTCGCCTGTTTGCGAATTGTTAAGCATTTCCATCGTATACTTCAAGACAATAATGATGGTGATTGTGTTCATGTATGAGGAACGTCATCAACTGTGGTGACGTCAAACACTCAAGTTGTATCAGAGAGACGCAACGTGGATCATGTTATTGTAGCCAGCTGGCCCAGTGGTTAACGCACTAGCCTGGAGTTTTACCTCTCACTCGCCATGGGTTCAAACCCCACCCGTTCCCTGGTTTATTATTCATGTCTTCACATTTCCTTACATGAGGACATGAGGGAGGACTGAAGGGAACGAGGAAGGGCGGGTGAGGGAGAGGAGGACTGGAAGGAGGTGAGGAGGAAGGGGGAGAATGGAGGGAAAAAAGGGAGAGATGAAGAGAGGGACGAAAGGTGGAGGGAGAATGGGAGGGAAAGAAGGAGAAAATGAGGGAGGGAGAGGGGAAAGTAATAATAATAATATCTTTATTTACTACAAGTACATGTACAAGGTATAGGTCTAGCTGCATCAATGACATACTACTATATAGAAAGACCCTTGACAGCATTCCCGATTAAGGCAATTTTGCCCCAGGATGCGATCACCCTTGCGTGGAATCAGAATGGGACCTCACCGTGTGAAGGAGAGCTGCCAGAGACCGGAAGAGAAGGAGGAGAGGAGAGAGAGAGAGAGAGAGAGAGAGAGAGAGAGAGAGAGAGAGAGCATCTTACAGCTATATCAGCCTGCGGGAAAACAATGGCAGTTATATTTGCTCCTGAGAAAACATAAATAATGATGGTCTAGGCACCATGATGGTAATGCTGGAGCAGTGATAAGAATGATGGTCTAGGCACCATGATGGTAATGCAGGAGCAGTGGTAAGAATGATGATCTAGACACCATGATGGTAATGTTAGAGCAGTGGTAAGAATGAATGGTCTAGGCACCATGATGGTAATGCTGGAACAGTGGTAAGAATGAATGGTCTAGGCACCATGATGGTAATGCTGGAACAGTGGTAAGAATGATGGTCTAGGCACCATGATGGTAATGCTGGAACAGTGGTAAGAATGATGGTCTAGGCACCATGATGGTAATGCTGGAGCAGTGGTAAGAATGATGGTCTAGACACCATGATGGTAATGCTGGAGCAGTGGTAAGAATGATGGTCTAGGCACCATGATGGTAATGCTGGAGCAGTGGTAAGAATGATGGTCTAGGCACCATGATGGTAATGCTGGAGCAGTGGTATGAATGAATGGGAGTGTTAGTACCCGGGGATGAAGTTGATATCCTTGGAGTGCAATCTGACTGCAAACTGACTATGAAGAACCACGTTGTAAATCTTACAAACAAGGCAGCCAGGAAGCTCACAGCACTTCGACGGATCTCGCATCTGCTCGACAGTAGAGGTTGCAAGATTCTGTACAGAGCACAAGTACTTTCACACCTTGAGTATGCTCCACTTTCCTGGATTGCCTCCCCTCCATCTCATCTACGACTTCCTGATAGAACAGAGCAAGACGGTTCATCTCTCGCCCGGACCCGGCCTGGACAGATCTGTTATTTCAGCAGAGTCTTCAACACAGGAGGGATGTGGGTGTCCTAACTGTTATGTACAAGGCCAGTACTTTCAAATTACTACACTTGGCTCCACTCCGAGGACAGAGAGAGAGAGATTTTACACCACAAGACGGGCAGCAAACAGTAACTACACTCTACTGTAACCTTCTCCAGAACATCACTTCATGTGAGATCATGTATTCCCAGGATGTCTCAAGTCTGGAACATGTTCGTACAGCATAATGACATTAACGAAATAAAGTCAGTTGACCAAATGAAATCACTGTCTCACAGAAGGCTCCAACTTTATGCTGTTCCCTGTTTGTATGTCATATAACAATAAAAACACTTTCAACTGAGCTGATGTACGTAACAGCTCTTAGCTTGTAAATAAAGTTAGGAATCCTTAACCTAACATTGTAAAACCCTGTGTAAGAGAGAGAGAGAGAGAGAGAGAGAGAGAGAGAGAGAGAGAGAGAGAGGAGTGAGGGAGAGGGAGAGATAGATGGCGGGAGGGATGGAGGAAGAGAGAGAGAGAGAGAGAAGGGAGGGAGAGGGAGAGAGAGAGGAGGGAGGGAGAGGAAGAGAGATGAGAGAGAGAGAGAGAGAGAGAGGTGTTGTTCTGACGCTAGACTATTGATTAATACCACTCATTTCCCACCTGCTCAATCTGCATCTGCTGCTGCTGTTACTGCTGCTGCTGTTACTACTGCAGCTGTTGTTACTACTGATGATGCTGTTACTGCTGCTGTTACTACTGCAGCTGCTGATGCTGTTACTACTGCAGCTGCTAATGTTACTACTGCTGCTGTTACTACTGCAGCTGCTGATGTTGTTACTACTGCTGCTGCACTTACCATTGCAGCTGTGGTTACTACTGCAGCTGCTAATACTGTAACTGCTGCTGCTGTTACTACTGCAGCTGCTGATGTTGTTACTACTGCTGCTGCTCTTACCATTGCAGCTGCGGTTACTACTGCAGCTGCTAATACTGTAACTGCTGCTGCTGTTACTGATGCGGCTGCTGTTACTACTGCAGCTGCTGATGCTGTTACTACTGCAGCTGCTGATGCTGTTACTACTGCAGCTGCTGATGCTGTTACTACTGCAGCTGTTGATGCTGTTACTACTGTAGCTGCTGATGCTGTTACTACTGTAGTTGCTGATGCTGTTACTACTGCAGCTGCTGATGCTGTTACTACTGCAGCTACTGATGCTGTTACTACTGTAGCTGCTGATGCTGTTACTACTGCAGCTGCTGATGCTGTTACTACTGCAGCTGCTGATGCTGTTACTACTGCAGCTGCTGATGCTGTTACTACTGCTGCTGCTAATGCTGTAACTGCTGCTGCTGCTGTTACTGCTGCGGCTGCTGTTACTACTGCTGCTTGTTACTACTGCAGCTGCTGTTACTACTGCAGCTGCTGAAGTTGTTACTACTGCAGCTGCTGTTAACTACTGCAGCTGCTGTTACTACTGCAGCTGCTGTTACTACTGCAGCTGCTGATGATGTTACAACTGCAGCTGCTGTTACTACTGCAGCTGGCTACTACTGCAGCTGCTGTTACTACTGCAGCTGGCTACTACTGCAGCTGCTATTACTACTGCAGCTGCTGATGGTGTTACAACTGCTGCTGCTGTTAATACTGCAGCTGCTGTTACTACTGCAGCTGCTGTTACTACTGCAGCTGGCTACTACTGCAGCTGCTGTTACTACTGCAGCTGGCTACTACTGCAGCTGCTGTTACTACTGCAGCTGCTGGTGTTACAACTGCTGCTGCTTTTACTACTGCTGATGTTGATGTTACTGCTGCTGTTGTTAATGCTGCTGTTGTTGGTGCTGCTGCTATTGTTGCTGCTGCTGTTACTACTGCAGCTGCTGATGCTGTTACTGCTGCTGTTGCCGTTACTGCTGTTGTTGATGTTGCTGCTGTTGTTGGTGGTGCTGCTGTTGTTAATGCTGTCTGTGTTGCTATTGTTGTCTTTGTTGTAGCTGTTGCTGTTATTGCTGCTGTTTCTGCATCTTCTGCTTCTCTTGTTGTTGTTATTGCTCTCGCTGCTGTTATTGTGGCTGTTGTTGATGCTACCACTGCTGCATATGCTGTTGTTGATGTTACCACTGCTGCATATGCTGTTGTTGATGTTACCCTGCTTGCTATGCTGTGTTGATGTTACCACTGCTGCATATGCTGTTGTTGATGTTACCACTCTGCATATGCTGTTGTTGATGTTACCACTGCTGCATATGCTGTGTTGATGTTACCACTGCTGCATATGCTGTTGTTGTACCACTGCTGCATATGCTGTGTTGATTACACTGCTGCATATGCTGTTGTTGATGTTACCACTGCTGCATATGCTGTTGTTGATGTTACCACTGCTGCATATGCTGTTGTTGATGTTACCACTGCTGCATATGCTGTTGTTGATGTTACCACTGCTGCATATGCTGTTGTTGATGTTACCACTGCTGCATATTCTGTTGTTGATGTTACCACTGCTGCATATGCTGTTGTTGATGTTACCACTACTGCATATTCTGTTGTTGATGCTACCACTGCTGCATATGCTGTTGTTGATGCTACCACTGCTGCATATTCTGTTGTTGATGCTACCACTGCTGCATATGCTGTTGTTGATGCTACCACTGCTGCATATGCTGTTGTTGATGCTACCACTGCTGCATATGCTGTTTTTGATGCTACCACTGCTGCATATGCTGTTGTTGATGCTACCACTGCTGCATATGCTGTTGTTGATGCTACCACTGCTGCATATGCTGTTGTTGATGCTACCACTGCTGCATATGCTGTTGTTGATGCTACCACTGCTGCATATGCTGTTTTTGATGCTACCACTGCTGCATATGCTGTTGTTGATGCTACCACTGCTGTATATGCTGTTGTTGATGCTACCACTGCTGCATATGCTGTTTTTGATGCTACCACTGCTGATATGCTGTTGTTGATGCTACCACTGCTGTATATGCTGTTGTTGATGTTACCACTGCTGCATATGCTGTTGTTGATGCTACCACTGCTGCATATGCTGTTGTTGATGTTACCACTGCTGCATATGCTGTTGTTGATGCTACCACTGCTGTATATGCTGTTGTTGATGTTACCACTGCTGCATATGCTGTTGTTGATGTTACCACTGCTGCATATGCTGTTGTTGATGTTACCACTGCTGCATATGCTGTTGTTGATGTTACCACTGCTGCATATGCTGTTGTTGATGCTACCACTGCTGCATATGCTGTTGTTGATGTTACCACTGCTGCATATGCTGTTGTTGATGCTACCACTGCTGCATATGCTGTTGTTGATGCTACCACTGCTGCATATGCTGTTGTTGATGCTACCACTGCTGCATATGCTGTTGTTGATGTTACCACTGCTGCATATGCTGTTGTTGATGCTACCACTGCTGCATATGCTGTTGTTGATGTTACCACTGCTGATATGCTGTTGTTGATGCTACCACTGCTGCATATGCTGTTGTTGATGTTACCACTGCTGCATATGCTGTTGTTGATGCTACCACTGCTGCATATGCTGTTGTTGATGTTACCACTGCTGCATATGCTGTTGTTGATGCTACCACTGCTGCATATGCTGTTGTTGATGTTACCACTGCTGCATATGCTGTTGTTGATGTTACCACTGCTGCATATGCTGTTGTTGATGTTACCACTGCTGCATATGCTGCTGTTGATGTTACCACTGCTGCATATGCTGTTGTTGATGTTACCACTGCTGCATATGCTGTTGTTGATGTTACCACTGCTGCACATTCTGCTGTTGATGTTACCACTGCTGCATATGCTGTTGTTGATGTTACCACTGCTGCATATGCTGTTGTTGATGTTACCACTGCTGCATATGCTGTTGTTGATGTTACCACTGCTGCATATGCTGTTGTTGATGATACCACTGCTGCATATGCTGTTGTTGATGTTACCACTGCTGCATATGCTGTTGTTGATGTTACCACTGCTGCATATGCTGTTGTTGCTACCACTGCTGCATATGCTGTTGTTGATGCTACCACTGCTGCATATGCTGTTGTTGCTACCACTGCTGCATATGCTGTTGTTGATGCTACCACTGCTGCATATGCTGTTGTTGCTACCACTGCTGCATATGCTGTTGTTGATGCTACCACTGCTGCATATACTGTTGTTGCCACCACTGCTGCATATGCTGTTGTTGCTACCACTGCTGCATATGCTGTTGATGTACCACTGCTGCTATGCTGTTGTTGCTACCACTGCTGCATATGCTGTTGTTGTACACTGCTGCATACTGTTGTTTACCACTGCTCGCTGCATATGCTGTTGTTGAGCTACCACTGCTGCATATGCTGTTGTTGATGTTACCACTGCTGCATATGCTGTTGTTGATGCTACCACTGATGCATATGCTGTTGTTGAAGCTACCACTGCTGCATATGCTGCTGTTGATGCTACACTTACTGTTACTGCTGCTGCTGGTGTTGTTGCTGTTGTTATATCTGCTGCTCCAACTGCTGCTGTCCTGTTTCTCAGTGCCCTGTGTGTGTGTGTGTGTGTGTGTGTGTGTGATGTGTGTGTGTGTATGTGTGTGTGTGTGTATGTGTGTGGGTGTGTATGTGTGTGTGTGTGTGTGTGTGTGTGTGTGTGTGATGTGTGTGTATGTGTGTGTGTGTGTGTGTGTATGAGTGTGTGTGTGTGTGTGTGTGTGTGTGTGTGTATGTGTGTGTGTGTGTGTGTGTGTTGTGTGTGTGACTCAAAGCTCAGCACCATATGGTCACTGGCTCCCAGGGGCTCTCGTGTGTTATGTCTTCAATATCTGAGCTGTTCAGTGTGAATACAAGGTCCAGTCTTGCTGGTTCATCTTCCTCTCACTCTGGTCGTGTCCCTGACATGTTGGTGCATCAGGCTTTCCAGTACCACATCCATCATCTTGGCTCTCCAAGTGTGTACTCACCTAGTT
>WNWK01007550.1:67500-92928 GCA_009830355.1 Cherax destructor | reverse complement strand
TGATCTATGTTAAAGGTTAAAAACATTTATTTTCCCATGAATATCCAGCTTGCTGGTTCATCTTCCCTCTCTGGTCGTCCCTGACATGTTGGTGATCAGGTTTTCCAGTACCACGTCCATCATCTTCGCTCTCCAAGTTTCTGGACCCCACGTGGTTCTTGGTTCTCCCAGTCGATCCCCCTGTGATTGAAATCGCCCATGACCAGTAGCTTCGCCTGCTCATGTGCACTTTTCTTGCCACCTCCGCCAGAGTGTCCACCATTGCTCTGTTCTCATCATATTCCTCACCTGGCCTCCTGCAGTTCTGTGGTGGGTTATACATCACTGCAATGACTATCTTGTGCTCCCCAGACTGGATGGTACCTACTATGAAGTCCCTTTCTCTACACACCTTCATTCCTTCCATTTCCTCGAATCTCCAACGGTTCCTTACAAGCAATGCGACCCCTCCTCTCCCCTGCTCCTTCTATCTTTCCTCAGGATCTGATATCCCTGTGGGAAGATTGCATCTGTTACTGTCTCATTTAGTTTGTTTCTGGACAGTATGATGTCTGGGGACACCTCACCTATTCTTTCATTCCACTCTTCATACTTATTCGTAATTCCATCCGCGTTTGTGTACCAAACCTTCAACCTTGTTTCCAATACTGTGGCCCTGGGGAGATCTTGGTGGGTTGGGGGGGTGTGGGCAGGGTGCCCATAGGGGGTTGCAGCATGGGTGGGGGGGATTGTATGGTTGGGGTATGGGTTGGTGGGGTGGAGTTTGTGGTCGGAAGGGGGGTAGCTGTGATGGTGGGTTTTGGGTTGCTGGGGTGGGGACAGGGGGACTAATGAGTGTGTGTGGTGTTAAAGTGTATGGTTGTCGTGGGGTTTTTGTGATTTGAGGCCCGCCGTGGGTACTTCCAGTGTGTGTTTGTCCTGCTTGGGCTTGGTGTCCTCCGTATCTCGCTGTCTCCTCTCTCTCCTCTCTTCGCCTTCTTATCTTCTTCTTCAGGGCCTCCCTTTCTTCCTGCGTTCTGTCCCGATCTAGGTATACATTCCGGTACCCCTGATTCGTCCTCAGCCGTGCTTTCTCTTGCAGGATCGTGGTGCGGGCCGATTCTGCCTTGAAGATTACCTTGAGAGGTCGATTTCTTCCCCTTGTGTACCACCCGATTCTCCGACTAGTGCTGTTTTCGGTATACGTGAATGACATGACGGAAGGGATAAACTCAGAGGTGTCCCTGTTTGCAGATATGAAGTTAACGATGAAAATTAAATTGGATGAGGATCAGGCAGGACTGCAAAGAGATCTTGCCAGGCTGGACTGGCAACTGGGTACTCGAATTTAGCCCCGCCAAATGCAAAGTCATGAAGATCGGGGAAGGGCAAAGAATATCGCAGACAGAGTATAGACTAGATGGCCTAAGACTGCAAACCAGATAACTGCTGCAGCATATGGGCGCCAGCAAACTTGAGAATAGCGTTAACCCATTGTAATTCTCAGTTTGTGATTACATTAAATGTAATAGGCTAGAAAAAATGTGATAGGCTAGAAAAAACCACTGTTAAATATAATAGGTTATATTAAATAGGTTATATATAATATGTTAGGTAAATGTAATAGGCCAAAAAAATTACAAAAAATCCTGGAGGCTTAACTTCAGCTAATTCCGTCCTGTTTTTTATTCTAATATAAAAAAGTTTGGAATGCTAGTGGTCGGTTAGAATTTAAGGCGACTAACCTAGACACTAACATACTCACTGTGTGAGAAATTATGTGGATGAATTTTTGCAAGTACAATCTTGAATTAACCTTTCACTCTGGCGGATCTAAAACAGAACTATGCTTACTAATATTGATGTACCTCGGAAACCTGTGGGACTTCGTGACAGTGGGTCACGACACTGTCCCTCCTTCAATGCCCACAGTCTCAGCTCCCCAACTCACACTTCGGGACCTTAGGAACATATTGTTCCTGAATATTATGAAAATTTAAGCCAGTAAGGCAGGCAGTTTAGGTTGTGGACTGTATAACAATTCTAAAAACCTATGTGACTTAACTCAAGTATTTTTTTTATGTATTAACAGTTATACATTAGAGTAGTTCAATTAAATGGTGAATATATCTTACTTACCAAATTATGGTCTTGGTGATATACCCTAACGCCCTCCTATAGGCAGGCAGGCAACTAATAGTGGCCAATAACTAGCTACCTTACCTGTTGTGTGAGGTTTAATGAACACTAGGAGGCGAACATAAATTATTGTAGTGCACTTGGTGGTCAACATCACCGCGTCCAGTATTAGCTTCGTTATCAGCTTTATTATGACCGTTTCACAATGTATCTGAACCCTTCCAGATAAATGTTATATTCACTCACTTTATGGTCTCCAGTTTTTGCCGATAAACCCTCCATCGGCCTAGATGACCCACGATCAAATTCTGCCCCACTCCCCAGTTAATTTTTACGTTCTGCCATTTTTTCATTACACTCTTTAAACGTTTTTATGTACCAATACATCTGTTCAATAGCACTTCCGGGTGTGTAATACATTCTCATTACTGGAATATTAATTTTCTATAAATTTCAACAATTTTTCCCTCAACTCCTTTTAGTATATAAGGAAATTATAGAGAATATTGGTTCTCGTGAGAGACAACACCTTTCAAAAGTCACATTAAAGTTACACACCTACACGAGATTTTATAAACACTATTATCCCCATCAATTTTTACACACAAATACAGGAACATTCTCAAAATTTTCCACACACTGAATAATATTAAATCCTCCTCGTGAGACTCTTCAACTCAGAAAACAATAAAATTGATTACAAGCCTTTTATTTCTCGTAATTCTCTAACTCCTTCCAGTAAGCTATTCTATATTATTTCATCTGATATTCCTTGTTTGGGAATGCACTGTTTAATTCTAGATAATTCTATGATTTGTTATTCTATTTATTTGATCTAAAACACTGTTTTGAAACATTGTAATTCCATCTTTTAATTAATCGAGTCGTTCCTGTTATGAATTTCTTTCTTTTTTTATCTCCTAAGGTATATTTCACTTCAAGTGTTATTTACAATAGACACGATCACTTCTTCCAAGTGGATTTACTTAATGTTAATTTTTTTTTCCACTGTTCGGGTAAACCGGGGGTATCCATACCCCTTGGGGGTAAGGATACCAAATAATGGAGGTATGGTAACCAAATAATGGAGGTATGGTAACCAAATAATGGAGGTATGGGAACCAAATAATAGGGGTTTGGGAACCAAATAATAGGGGTTTGGGAACCAAATAATAGGGGTTTGGGAACCAAATAATGGGGGTTTGGGAACCAAATAATGGGGGTATGGGATTCCATCTTTGAACAATTTGCCGCTTTTCTCTAAATACTTATGATAAAATTCTGATGAATATCCTTCAGCTGTTATGTTGCTAGCTATCCATATGTATAGTAAAGCCAAGCTATTGACGTCTCTTGAAGTCATACTGGTCATCATCTTGATGATTTCCACAGTCTGGTGAAGGGGGTATGGGGATATATTAGGCAATTCATTGGGGTCTGTAATTTTAAAAAACGTTAGGAACCCCTGGAGTAAACACTAGATCTGAAGATAAATTAGATATATATGCAACACTTGGGTATCTATACTATGGAGACGTTTCGCCACACAGTGGCGACATCAGTCCAATACAAAGGAGAATGGTGAGGATCAGAAGGAGTTTGAGGTAATCAGTCCCTCAGCCTGGAGTCGATGTAATCAGTCCATTAATCTTGACTAAGGGACTGATTACCTCAAACTCCTTCTAACCTTCACTATTCTTGTATTGGACTGATGAAGCCACTGTGTGGCGAAACGTTTCCACAGTAAAGATATCAAAGTGTTGGGCAAATGTCTAATTAATTTGTGGGTTCTCTGAACCATTTATCTACATACCAGAAGTGATATTAACGTTGTGTTGTTGACTATCAGTCTTTTCGCTTCACTCGTGTCTTGATGCTTCATAAAATTGTCATTATATTATGGAAATCCAGTGACCATTTATTTTCAGCTCCAGCCTCGTTGGCTGCCCTATTGATTCTTGTTATAGTTAACGTCTACAAATACGATAACGTTTTCTTTATCACAGCCATTTTTCATTAATATATCCTAAGAAACATTAAGTAATTCCTCATTTATCCCATCCAATTCTACTTTTTTAACGAGTATTATTAAGTGGTCAGCTGTCTGCAATTAGTACTAAGAGTTTCTCATCTATGTTATAACTCTTATCCCTAGAACATCAAACTTTTGAGTATTTTGCATTTCAATTTCCATGACTTAAAGAGTATTTACAAATATTGTAAATTATACTCTTTTCTTTCCTATTCTGTCTCTTCTCCACACTGAGTAATTTCCACCAAATTCTGACTCATTTAACACATACTGTATTTCCATTTTGATTTTGGTTAAACAAACTATATTAATTTTCATTATATACATTATATCACTTATTTCTCATAATTTTGAGATTATTTCCATATATGTTAGTGTATAAAATCTTCAGAAATGTTATTCGCTTTATTTCCATGTTCTATTTTTTTAACTTTGGTTTCCATTTATCCAGCGTCCGATTCTTTGAAAAAAAAAAAAAAACCCACATGATGGGTGGGTACTGCCCCTATTTTTCAGTAAAATAAATTTCTTCTTTGTTTCTTTACACTCATGCTCTCTCAATCTCTCAGTAGTTTTTCCATAATCTTTTATCCTCACGTTACCTTTGAAAAATCTTTTTGTGAATATTTTGTTTAATATTTCTTCCCAAAACTTGTGTAAATATTAATTTTAGTGGCCAATGTTTTTCTTTCCCATATTTTCAAATTCACCCGTATGTGTACGTGTGTGTGTATGTGTGTGCACGTACGTACTGACATGTATGTGTTCACAAACGCGTGTGTACCCCTCCCCACATGTACACACGTCCATATACACCGTACGTACAAACATAAACAAACATACATAGACACACACGTACAAAATAACATACACAAATAAAACCTGCATACATATGCATATATATACATTACACAAATTCAAACGTTTGCACCTTCATATATATGCACGCATATACATATGCACATGCATACATACGCACATGCAGCACTCATACATACATACATACGCATATGCAGCACTCATACATATACACATGCAGTACTCATGTGTACAAGAGCAACTATATTCATACCATATGTATAGATATGCACAGATACTCATACTGGCACGCTCCCTGGCACGCCCCCTGGCACGCCCCGTGGCACGCCCCCTAGCACGCCCCCTGGCACGCCCCCTGGCACGCCCCCTGGCACGCCCCCCCGCACGCCCCCTGGCACGCTCCCTGGCACGCCCCTGGCACGCCCCTGGCACGCTCCTGGCACGCTACCTGGCACGCCCCTGGCACGCCCCTGGCACGCCCCCTGGCACGCTCCCTGGCACGCCCCTAGCACGCTCCCTGGCACGCCCCTGGCACGCCCCATGGCACGCTCCCTGGCACGCCCCCTGGCACGCTCCCTGGCACGCCCCCTGGCACGCCCCTGGCACGCTCCCTGGCACGCCCCTAGCACGCTCCCAGGCACGCCCCTGACACGCCCCTGGCACGCCCCTGGTACGCTGCCTGGCACCCCCTAGCACGCTCCCTGGCACGCCCCCTGGCACGCCCCTGGCACGCTCCCTGGCACGCTCCCTGGCACGCTACCTGGCACGCCCCTGGCACGCCCCTGGCACGCCCCCTGGCACGCTCCCTGGCACGCCCCCCGCACGCCCCCTGGCACGCTCCCTGGCACGCCCCCTGGCACGCCCCCTGGCACGCTCCCTGGCACGCTACCTGGCACGCCCCCTGGCACGCCCCCTGGCACGCCCCTGGCACGCCCCCTGGCACGCTCCCTGGCACGCTACCTGGCACGCCCCCTGGCACGCCCCTGGCACGCCCCCTGGCACGCTCCCTGGCACGCCCCCTAGCACGCTCCCTGGCACGCCCCCTGGCACGCCCCCTGGCACGCCCCCTGGCACGCCCCCTGGCACGCTCCCTGGCACGCCCCTGGCACGCCCCTGGCACGCCCCTGGCACGCCCCTAGCACGCTCCCTGGCACGCCCCCTGACACGCCCCTGGCACGCCCCTGGTACGCTGCCTGGCACCTAGCACGCTCCTGGCACGCCCCTGGCACGCCCCCTGGCACGCCCCCTGGCACGCTCCCTGGCACGCTCCCTGGCACGCCCCCTGGCACGCTCCCTGGCACGCCCCCTGGCACGCTCCCTGGCACGCCCCCTGGCACGCCCCCTGGCACGCTCCCTGGCACGCCCCCTGGCCTTACAGCTCAACTAAAGCGAATTTCATTAAGATCAGTCTACTGGGCTCCATCTCCTCAACAAACCAGTTTCCAATGAGCACTGAACAATGAGCACTGAACAATGAGCACTGAACAATGAGCACTGAACAATGAGCACTGAACAATGAGCACTGAACAATGAGCACTGAACAATGAACACTGAACAATGAACACTGAACAATGAACACTGAACAATGAGCACTGAACAATGAGCACTGAACAATGAGCACTGAACAATGAGCACTGAACAATGAACACTGAACAATGAACACTGAACAATGAACACTGAACAATGAGCACTGAACAATGAGCACTGAACAATGAGCACTGAACAATGAGCACTGAACAATGAACACTGAACAATGAACACTGAACAATGAGCACTGAACAATGAGAACTGAACAATGAGCACTGAACAATGAGCACTGAACAATGAACACTGAACAATGAACACTGAACAATGAGCACTGAACAATGAGCACTGAACAATGAGCACTGAACAATGAGCACTGAACAATGAGCACTGAACAATGAGCACTGAACAATGAGCACTGAACAATGAGCACTGAACAATGAGCACTGAACAATGAGCACTGAACAATGAGCACTGAACAATGAGCACTGAACAATGAACACTGAACAATGAGCACTGAACAATGAGCACTGAACAATGAGCACTGAACAATGAGCACTGAACAATGAGCACTGAACAATGAGCACTGAACAATGAACACTGAACAATGAGCACTGAACAATGATCACTGAACAATAAGCACTGAACAATGAACACTGAACAATGAGCACTGAACAATGAGCACTGAACAATGAGCACTGAACAATGAGCACTGAACAATGAACACTGAACAATGAGCACTGAACAATGAGCACTGAACAATAAGCACTGAACAATGAACACTGAACAATGAGCACTGAACAATGAACACTGAACAATGAGCACTGAACAATGAGCACTGAACAATGAGCACTGAACAATGAACACTGAACAATGAACACTGAACAATGAGCACTGAACAATGAGCACTGAACAATGAGCACTGAACAATGAGCACTGAACAATGAGCACTGAACAATGAGCACTGAACAATGAGCACTGAACACTGAATACTGAAATATATAGGCCGCAGAACACCATACAAATCGTCCACCAAGTTTGGCAGACTGGTTCGGGTCATTAGATTTCCCATACCAGGAAAAAACCTTTGGTGTTTGTCGCATTTTTTCTTCCTCTCAGGTCTTCGTTTAAATCTTTAATCGTGTTGTTCTTCACGTATTGGAAAGTTGTCAGTGAGATGTGTAGGTAACCATTAGACAATTATATCCAGCAAGGAGGGATTTTGGTTTCTGTCCTAGAACCTCGGAAAGTTTACGTTGACTGGCTTCAAACTTTCAGCGCAGGTGGATGCGACGTAGAAGGTTTTTCGCTGCTGTTGGAGTGCGTAATTGCTGACCTGTTACTTTTATTTACAAAGGTGCGCCAAATGCTTCTCCTGAGGTAACCAAAGAATGCCTTGTCTGGAAGGTTTTAAGTTTTAAAGGCTGACGCATCAAATGGTAAGAGAGATTCCTCAGTCTTAAAAAGGAGACGCAATTGCAGTATAATGCGATCGTTTATTGACAACGTTTCGCCCACACAGTGGGCTTTATCAGGTCACAAGCATATCTGTTTGTCAGCTAATAATAATAATTATTATTATTTATATGATGAGCTAAACCCTCATGGGCCAAATCAAACCTGGGAAATGGGAGGTAGAGTTAGTCTAAGGAAGAGGAATATCGCTCCATTCCCCCTGGATCAGGAGCCCTTCATCGGAATCAGCAAGACGCTAGGGTATATCATCTATGTTAACGGGGATATATTAACAGAAACACAGAGTCGAAAATCTTAAATGAAGCCACACTAAAAATCCATTCAAATTTATTAAACTAAAATCAGTTATACAAGACTATGTATATAAGTCTACTGTATGAGCCTACTGTATGAGTCTACTGTATGAGCCTACTGTATGAGTCTACTGTATGAATCTACTGTGCAAGTCTACTGTGCAAGTCTACTGTACAAGTTACTAATGCAAATTAACTAATAACGTAAGTTTTTTTACTCTCTTTTTCTAATCTATTTAAATTACTGCTAATCAAATCAATACACATTGTGGAATAAATGAGACAATCGTGCCTGGCAGTGGCTTCTACAGTCCATTACACTGAAAGGTGGAAGACGAGGAGGAGTATGAGGTAATCAGTCCCTCAACTTGGAGTCGATGGACTGAAGACGTCCACTCCAGCCTGAGGGACTGATTACCTCAAACTCCTCCTCATCGTCCGCCTTTCAATGGTTTGGACTGAAGAAGCCACTGGCTGGCCAAACATTTCCACAGTAAAGATACCCAAATGTTGCAAAAGTCTCATTTATAAATACACGTTGTGGCAACTCGAGTCAGAAATGCTGACGCGACAGGAGAGCATGACAGCTGACAAGAGGTCGCTGACTCCTGTCAGGAGGACCATGTTACATCCAGTATGGAGGGTTGGTAGTCCTTTCTGGCACAATATTTGATATAATATTTGATTACCAAATACATACGGGTGTAGAGCATGATGCAACCTATGTAATTCCAACATGTATCGTTATGTTTAAGATCCACGTAAGTTTCCCTGTCTTCTAATAACATGTATATTTTTCAACTATAATCTACCTTGTCCATAATTATTATCGCATTTGCTTTGTCTGTTTCGTAAGGTGAAGTCCAGGATCTTTCCTTAATTCATGGTATAACTTAACAAATCTTTGATGACAGTTGTTGTTGTAGAGGTGTGAGCTGTGCTCACACCTCAAATAGTCCATACATGTTATACACTGTCACCTCAGACAGGTCACCAGTACACTACCAACGCACATTGAAGAAAGCAGCGTCTGAAGCTTCTAATAAACACAGGTTAAGTAGCCTATTAGACGACGTAAAATAAATCCTCAAAGCACAATTCTCAACACTGATAACCTGACTGATCTCTAAAACAGAGACTCAGTGGCAACATGGTCTCTTACGCTGGTCAACGAGGGTTTCAGTTCACGTTGCAAAATGTGTTTCTAACTAATTTTGAAACGCTGATTTCAAATTTGAAGTTAGTTTTTCTCTAGAACGTATAATTTCTGTGAAATAGAACCCCACCTTCACCCCAATTACTTGTTATATTATTGTCTGAGGATTTCGTCGTTTTATGAACGATGATTTATGGTTTTGTTTGTTTTTTGTGGATTTATGAGATTGTTTTATCACTAATGAATTGCATGTTTTCTCGTTTTCAGAGTAAGTGGTATTTTCAACTGTCAAATTTTAAGACTGCAATGTCATGTGGTTGCTTAAACGATAGAAATGTTTTTTTTTTTATTATACATGTGGCATCACAACACAGCTTCACTGCTTTGGTGTGATGGTGGGAGATGAAGACAAGCTGTGGGTACCTCACCTCTGCTGTGTGCTCTGCTGGAAGGAAGTCACGCATGGCACTTGCAGTCATAAAGGATCCCACAAAGGATTGTCGATCCTGTATCAGAAGAGTATCTGGATTTTCATCAAAAGACAAATCCAGAATAAGATATCCAGATCTTCCTTCTGCAGTCAGACTTGTGGAACATTCAGAGGATCTCCATGTTCCAGTAGTACCATCTTGTAAAGAAGCCATTCACTCTTATTCTGAGTTTGAACCGGCTGGAGTCAACTACCAGGAACCACATATAAGGATTCAAAGTGACCTTAACGATCTTGTGAGTGATCTTAATTCATCCAAGAAGCAGTCAGAGCTACTTGGTTCAAGATTGCTTCAGTGGAATTTACCGCACCTAGACACAAAAAAAAAGTTTGTTCAGAAAGTGACAGAAAAGCCTAGAAACTTTAAGTTTGAAGAATAATTATGTTACTTTTGTGAAGTTTTCGATGTCTTGGGTAAACATCATGATCCTGCAATGTGGCGTTTTTAGTGATTCCAGCAAAACAAGACTGAAGGCTCTCTCCTTCACAACGACAACATCCTACCAAATCTACCTTCAGCACTCTCTAGAAATTTGAAAGAAACAGATGAAACAATGAAAAAATCTTGTCACTTATCGAATGTGAGAAGTTTGGGTGAAAAATTAGTGGCAACCTAAAAGTAATAGATATGTTACTGGGAGACCAACTCGAGTATGACATGAAGCAGGCGCAAAGAACGTTCAACACAGGCCATTAGTCAAACCACATCATTACAAACTTCGTCAAAGTTTTGGATAAAGAAGGTGCAGAGTTTGCTTATCTGCAGGAGAGGTTTGCAAAAGTTTGTGATGCCAAACTGACATTCCACAGGTGGAAGTATGTCATGCCTATAGGTTAGGGAAGCGTAGAATTCCCTGTATGAAGATCCCAAGATGTTGTTGTGTCTGACAGGATTGTAGAAAACGTTTTCTCAATAAAGATACTCCAGTATTGCACATGTGTTTAATTTATCATTATCATGCTGACTTGGGAGATATGAATCATTATATTTTTTCTCCATTCTATTAATATCAATGGTTTTTTTGAGGATAAATTTTATAAAATTATTTCATAGCATGTTTTTTTATTTTTTAATTGAAGTTACTGATTCCAAAGTCAACAATGACATTAGCAGCGTTAACTTCCGTCTAATGTGACTTACTGACTCTAGTAGAACTAGATTCAGCAAACTTAGTTGATATCTCAGTTGATGCAATCAGTTTTAGAAGTAACTGGTGTACTGGTAGATGCAGGTGTCTTAGTTTCAGTAGTAACTGGTGTACTGGAGATGCAGGTGTCTTAGTTTCAGTAGTAACTGGTGTACTGGTAGATGCAGGTGTCTTAGTTTCAGTAGTAACTGGTGTACTGGTAGATGCAGGTGTCTTAGTTTCAGTAGTAACTGGTGTACTGGTAGATGCAGGTGTCTTAGTTTCAGTAGTAACTAGTTACATGGTGATGCAGGTGTTAGTTTCAGTAGTAACTGTGACTTAGATGCAGGTGTCTTAGTTTCAGTAGTAACTGGTGTACTGGTAGATGCAGGTGTCTTAGTTTCAGTAGTAACTGGTGTACTGGTAGATGCAGGTGTCTTAGTTTCAGTAGTAACTGGTGTACTAGTAGATAATACAGGTGTCTTAGTTTTGCATTCACAGAGATTTTCTTTACTGATCAGTCATCACTGGTGGCAGTGGTGACTAACGACTGATGGTGACCTTTACGAGTCACCACTCGTCAAGGTCACAAAAATAGTGAGAAAAAAAATCCTTGGCCGTCTAGCCTGGAGCAAATTCAGGATAGTGAGAGCAATGTTGTGACTTGAGATGTAAGGCGACCATCAATACCAGAGATCTGAGAAAAATACACATGCCTTATCTAACCAAATCTAACCTAACGCTACCCACCTTAACCCCAACCATCACAATTCAACCCAACCTAATCTAACCTAACCTACTTTAGCCTAACCTAACGTAACCCAATCTAACTTACCTTAACCTAACCTTACGTAAAATAACCTAATCTAACCTTACTTAGCCTAACGTAACGTAACATAACGTAACGTAACCCTAAACTAACGTAACGTAATTTAACCTCACCTAATAAATAAATATTCTATAGTAGTACGCACAAGAATTTGTAGAGGAGTGAAGGCAATATTCACTCTCTGGCCACAGAGTAAAACAGGAGCACAAGTCTGTAAATACTGGCCACGTACTGGGGAGGCACCAATGTAAATTCACACGTTCTTCCTCTCACAAAAGTATTTAAGTGGCTAATATCTCTCAACAAATTAATTTACTCAACAAATGACACTTTTTGACTGGGTCTGAATTCCTTTGTTGAATGTTCAGAAAGTCCCTTCTGAGTAAGTAAAGACATTATTGACCGAAAATAATTCTTCAGTTTACATTTTATTCATGACCACCCCTGGGCTACGACCCAGGGGTGGCTCTGGACCCCGGGGCCCTCCCTGGGTTTTCCCTTGGTTTACCCTGGAGTTTACCTGGAGAGGGTTTCGGGGGTCAACGCCCCCGCGGCCAGGTCTGAGACCAGGCCTCATGGTGGATCAGAGTCTGATCAACCAGGCTGTTACTGTCGGCCGCACGCAAACTGACGTACGAACCACAGCCCGGCTGGTCAGGTACTGACTTTAGGCGCCTGTCCAGTGCCTTCTTGAAGACAGCCAGGGGTCTATTGGTAATCCCCCTTATGTATGCTGGGAGGCAGTTGAACAGTCTTGGGCCCCGGACACTTACTGTGTTTTCTCTCAATGTACTCGTGGCGCCCCTGCTTTTCATCGGGGGAATGTTGCATCTCCTGCCGAGTCTTTTGCTTTCAGAGGAAGTGATTTTCGTGTGCAGGTTTGGTACCAATCCCTCCAGGACCTTCCAAGTGTATATTATCATGTATCTCTCTCGCCTGCGTTCCAAGGAATACAGATAAAGGACCTTCAACCGTTCCCAGTAATTTAGGCGCTTTATCATACTTATGTGTGCTGTGAAAGTTCTTTGTACACTCTCCAGGTCTGCAATGTCGCCAGCCTTGAAGGGGGCTGTTAGTGTACAGCAGTATTCCAGCCTAGAGAGAACAAGTGATTTAAAGAGTGTCATCATGGGCTTGGCGTCCCTAGTTTTGAAGGTTCTCATTATCCATCCTATCATTTTCCTAGCCGATGAGGTAGTTACATTGTTGTGGTCTTTAAAGGCGAGATCCTCTGACATTATCACTCCCAAGTCCTTCACATTTCTTTTTCGCTCTATTGTATGGTTAGAATTTGTCGTATAACTTGATACATTTTTTATTTCCTCAAGTTTTCCAAATCTGAGTAGTTGAAATTTCTCCTCGTTGAACTTCATATTGTTTTGAGTGGCCCATTTGAAGATTTGGTTGATGTCCGCTTGGAGTTTTGCAGTGTCTTCAATGGAGGTCATTGCCATGGCAATCCGGGTGTCATCCGCAAAGGAAGACACGGAGCTATAGCTTACATCTCTGTCTATGTCAGAAATGAGGATGAGGAATAGAATGGGATCGAGTACTGTGCCTTGTGGAACAGAGCTTTTCACCGTAGCTGCCTGGGACTTTACTCTGTTTACTATTACTCTTTGTGTTCTATTTGTCAGGAAGTTATAGATCCATCTACCAACTTTTCCTGTTATTCCTTTATCACGCATTTTATGTGCTATTACACCATGGTCACACTTGTCGAAAGCTTTTGCAAAGTCTGTGTATACTACATCTGTATTTTGTTTATCCTCAACAGCATCCAGGACCTTGTCATAGTGGTCCAGGAGCTGGGACAGGCAGGAGCGACCTGCTCTAAATCCGTGTTGCCCTGGGTTGTGTAATTGATGGGTATCTAGGTGGTTGGCGATCTTGCTTCTTAGAACCTCTCAAAGATTTTTATGATATAGGATGTTAGTGCTATCTGTTTTGATATTTGTTTTACTGCCACCCTTGTGGAGTGGGGCTATGTCTGTTGTTTTTAGTGTGTGTGGGATGACCCCTGTGTCCATGCTCCCTCTCCATAGAATGCTGAAGGCACGCGACAGGGCTTCTTGCAATTCTTGATGAACACGGAGTTCCATGAGTCTGGGCCTAGGGCAGAGTGCATAGGCATGTCATTTATTGCCTTTTCAAAGTCTTGTGGAGTTAGAATAATATCCGAGATTTTTGAGATGACCAAATTTTGCGTTTCGTTCATAAAGAATTCATTTGGATTG
Organism: Cherax destructor; assembly: GCA_009830355.1. Taxonomy (NCBI): domain Eukaryota; kingdom Metazoa; phylum Arthropoda; class Malacostraca; order Decapoda; family Parastacidae; genus Cherax; species Cherax destructor. The sequence continues at coordinate 78,827 of WNWK01007550.1, read as the reverse complement.
TCGACCCTTAGTCTGGGCAGCGGCTCGCTGAACACTGAGTCGTATTGGGACTTTAATATCTCACTCATTTCTTGGCTGTCATCTGTGTATGTCCCATCCCGCCTAAGCAGAGGCCCAATACTGGATGTTGTTTTCCCTTAGATTTGGCATAAGAGAAGAAGAATTTTTTTTCAATTTCCTTTATGGCTTTTAGTTCTTCCTGAGATTCTTGTCTCCTGTAAGATTCCTTCAGTTTAAGTTTGATATTTGCAATTTCATTGACCAGTGCCTCTCTACGTATTTCAGATATATTGGCCCCTCTCAGCAGCTCTGTGACTCTTCGCCTTAGTCTGTATAGGGAGCGTCTCTCTCTTTCTAGTTTACATCTTCTCTTTCTTTTTCTTAATGGAATGTGTCTTGAGCAGATCTCAAGAACCACAGAGTTCACTTTTTCTAGGCAACTGTTCGGATCCGTGTTGTTTAGGATATCTTCCCAGCATGTTTCATTTAGGACATGGTTGACTTGATTCCATTGTATGTTTTTGTTATTAAAATTGAATTTTGTGAAGACCTTCCTGACTGATCACATTTTGCTGGTCAGGAGTCCTGTGCATACATGTCTGTACCTCTATTATGTTGTGATCTGAGTGTATTGTCTTTGATACGGTTATATTCCGTATCAGATCGTCGTTGTTAGTGAAGATGAGGTCCAGCGTATTTTCTAGTCTTGTAGGCTCTAATATTTGCTGGTTTAAGGTGAATTTGGCGCAGAGATTTAATAGTTCGTGTGTGTGTGAATTTTCATCTGCGCTGCCTCCTGGGGTGATCTCTGCTAAAGCATTGTTTGTTATACTCCTCCATTTTAGGTGTCTCAAGTTGAAATCTCCTAGTAGTAAGATGTTTGGTTCAGGAGTTGGGAGATTTTCTAGACAGTGGTCAATTTTCAAAAGCTGCTCCTGGAATTGCTGGGAAGTTGCGTCTGGAGGCTTGTATACCACCACAATGACAAGGTTTTGGTTTTCAATCTTTACCGCCAAAACTTCAACTACATCATTTGAGGTGTTTAGTAGTTCTGAGCAAATGAGCGACTCTGTGACGTACAGGCCAACCCCCCCCCTTGTTGCCTGTTTAGTCTGTCGCATCTGAATAGGTTATAACCTGGGATCCATATTTCGTTGTCATAATGATCCTTTATGTGGGTCTCTGTGAATGCTGCAAACATTGCATTTGACTCCGTGAGCAGTCCCTTGATGTAAGGAATTTTGTTGTTTTTTGACGGCTTTAGACACTGTATGTTTGCAAAGACAAATGTCGTTATATTGGTGGAATTGAGGGGGGTTTTATTTGCTGGCTGTAATATCTGTTGTTCTGGAGTGGAGGCCAATGCCCGTGCCTCTACTCCAGAAGTGTTTTCAGTTGGTGTAGGATTATTGTCATTTCTTGCCAGTCTTTTTCCCTCCTGGCCCTAAAAAAACTCCATCCCTGGAGGGATTGTGTCTTCCCTCTTTTGTTTCCCATAGTCTGGCTGGTCTGTGTCTTCTTGTCCCCTTTAGATGATGTGCCTGGCAGTATGCGTTGTAGCATTATCTTTCGTGGATTGATGAGTGACACATTTCTGGGTTAAATAAGTTACAGGAGGGGAAGATGCGCTCTCCTGTTGCCATGTGGGTGCGGCATTTTTTGGGGTGGTCAAAGGTGCATATCTCACCTGTTTTACCAGATATACCGTGCCTGCAGATACCCAAGGCATAGTATTTGCATAGATTGGATTTCCGTTTGCTAGGATTCATTGTAGCTGCGTTCGCTGCTGGTGCATTTTTTCTGTTTCCTCCCTATCTGTCCCCCCTGTATGGACATCAGTGCTTCCACCAGGATTTGCTGGTAATGTGTCGACACTGTTCCCTGAGGCATCATCCCCTTTTGCTCCATCTCCAGCAGTATCGCTATTTTGTACCTCTGTGAATTGAATAGCGTTGACTTTATTTGTTTCATCACCAGGGCCAGTCTCTCCTTTTGGTTCACTGTCCTCCAGGACATCACTAGCACCCTCAGGAGCACTGTCCTCCAGGACAACACTAGCACCCTCATGAGCACTGTCCTCCAGGACAGCACTAGCACCCTCAGGAGCACTCTCCTCCAGGACAACACTAGCACCCTCAGGAGTACTGTCCTCCAGGGCAACACTAGCACCCTCAAAAGCACTGTCCTCCAGGACAACACTAGCACCCTCAGGAGCGCTGTCGTTCAAAACAGCCCCGTCCAAACCACCCATCTTATTTTCCCAGCTGTCATACCATGTTGACATGTCTTTCAAGAAAGATCTTTTATTGGTGTTCTCGTCTTTTAATATAGATGTAATTTTCTCATACAGGTGTATCTCAAACCATACCACGGGTGGGGTTCGAACCCGCGGTCAGAGAGTCTCAAAACTCCAGACCGTCGCGTAAGCCACTGGGCCAGCTAGCTTCAATAAGATTCTACACCATAGGAAGGTTAGCATAGGCACCACTGTGTCCAGTGGCTTACGCGATGGTCTGGAGTTTTGAGACTCTCTGACCGCGGGTTCGAACCCCATCCGTGGTATGGTTTGTTTGCAATCGTGTCATTACGATTTCGTGAGTCACAGGTGTATCTCGTTTGGGCAGACCCTAAAACATTTCTCTGAGTTTATGTCAAGTGTTGTCACTGGTGGAAAATCCCTGCATATACCATGGGGTCATTGACCACAGAAATTGCAAGCAATCCAGGTCTGTTTTCGTCCCTAACCCTTTCTACAGACTACACAGATCTTCATGGTGGATCACTTATTTGGGACGTATCCAGTCGGTGATTTTGGACTAGCACATGAAAAGTACTACTGGAAGAATATTTAACAGAGTAATATGTGTTCAGTTTGATACAAAAAGTATAACTTGCGTGTTGGAGCAGCCGTGGCTTCTGAAGATGAAGATTACTGGAGTTAGTTAGTTAAATATCTTTATTATGCACCCCATACCCATCCTGTGGGCGGTAGTCAAAAGATTACAGAGGTACATAATGGGTCCAGGGACTGGGCCCCAAAGTTTTGATAGCTGAGCAAGTTACAAAGGTAATGAACTCAGGTAGATCTGGTCACAATCATGACAAGTTATAAAGGTATTTACAGATTATAGATTTATATAATGGGTCCAGAGACTGGGCCCTAAAGTTTTGATAGCTGAACAAGGTACAAAGGTAGTGAACTCACAAGTTTCAAAGGTAATGAATCATGTAATTAAGTATGTGGAAACTTTTTGAGTCACGCAAGTTCCACAGGGTAAGTGAGCCGTTAGGAGCCTTAAACATACCATGGATCGGCCCTCGGAGTTTATAAACCCACACACCCAACCAAAACAAGCATACACATTCAAGTTGGCGAAGGTAACAATTGTGTACATTTTAATTGATAGATTTATTCACCTAGGAAAGCCTAGGAAAGTTTGTACAGTTAGTAACTAATATTAGGATTATTGAGGCAACGTTAGATGTTAATAATGTAGTTCTAACACCTTAATATAGGTAGATATAAGCCCCAAATAGACGAACCTTGGGTTATGTCAGCTAGAGAAAACTGGCAGCCCACACTTGAATCTAAGCGGGAGTGATGCTGACTCCTTCTTACCAGATCAGACTTCAAGGAGTGAACAATCGCTGCGAACAAGCAGCAACCCCCACATGACTCAACATCTGTCCCGGGGGCACGGAGAGATATCCCGAAGTACTGAGGATATCTCACTCCATCCAGACCCAATACAGTAGGACCTTACCTCTTTTCTTCTCAGTATCTGGCCAGTTTTCTGGGGGAAACGTGTGTAGGATTGTTGTTGGGGGTCTCTCGTGCGGTTGGACGCAAATTAGCAGGTGCCAGCGTCCCATCGTTGATTAAAAGTCTGAAAGCTAGTGTCTCATACAGTTTAGATATTGCTTGGAGGATATACCCTAGAGCTGGGGGTTCTGAGGTAATACAAGACACTAATACCACTTAATTTACAGATTAAGACTCTACCCTTCACATGGTGTTTGGAGGGGGTTAGCTTAGGAAGATTAGGAGCCACAGGTCCACTCCATCAAGTAAGTTAAACCCTTTCTTAATAGTGCATGAAGTGGGGAATTCTTTTTACTGCAGTTAGCTAGAAATTTGTCGTATAGCCAGTTGTAAGTCTGAGAGAAGTGTCTCAAGAGTGTCGGTGTCAACAGTGCTTGCCCAAAGTGCAGCTTACAAGAAGGCAGTCCCAAAACAAGTTTCTACAAAGTAAATTTACTTACTTACGTTTATACATGGTTGCAATCATAAACAAATTATAAAGTAATGAGCAATTTACTAGTCTACACCCGGTCACAACTGTAATGAGTTATTGGTGCAAATATTAATTGCTGGGTCTCTCTCTCACACACACACACACACACACACACACACACACACACACACACACACACACACACACACACACACACACACACACACACACATACACACAGAGGGATAATGCTTTATTTACAGGGAGCAAAGTCAGGGTATTTTTCCAGAATGGTCTGTAATATACCACTGTGGATAAAATACTTTGACATATCTTGAACATTTCTGAGTGAGTTGTCTCTGAATTCATTAATTTTATCGCATTCCAGTACATAATGACGCAGGGTGTGACAATAATCCAACTGGCAAAGTTTACATACGATTACTGGAGGAATATTTGATTTTCGTTGTGTATATTGCGACCGCTACTAACTACAGGTTTAGTGTATTACCCCATACTGTATACGTCACTCCATCACAATAAGTACTGATTTGTTACTAGTTAATAGCTACGGCAACACTGTAAGGTTTCTGAATGATGACACTAGGTGGATGGTATCACTAAATTTTAGGTCAGGTACACTGGCAGGTTTAAAGATTATTAATACGAGCTGACCGGCATGGTAGGGTTCTGGCGACTGTTGGCAACTGATTACCACTTGAAACCTGATGCCTTAGGCCTAAATTCACCTTACATTTATTTTGGTATCTTATCTATATATTACAGTAGCACTATAATAAACACTATAACACTATGTATGACACTATTATCATGGAGAGACTTTCCTCTGGCAAAAACGTTCAAGTATTGTTGTTATTTGCACACGGTACAGTAAGCCTAACGTCCCCTCTTGAAAGTATACTCTGGCAGGTATTGCACACTAATTCTCCTTTTTGACGCAGTGTATACTATTTTTCTGCTAGATTGGTTCCAAGCGCTGGAGAAATGAACCTCATAAGTTCACTGACACAGTCTAGAGTTCTAGCACGCAAGCGAGATCCCGATAATCACGAAAAAAAAACGGAGCACGCGGAGAGGATGGAGTGGAGCAGGTTTACTAGGGGGGTGCGGGTCTAACACCTTGTTGCTAAGTCAGTTTTCAAGAGGGAGTCACAGGGAGACCTGGAGATGGCGAGGAGGAGGGCGAAGCCAATACTGTTTCACCATGTATGAGAGGCAGTGTGGATGGTGTTTAAACATGCATGAGAGGCAGTGTGGATGGTGTTTAAACATGTATGAGAGGCAGTGTGGATGGTGTTTAAACATGTATGAGAGGCAGTGTGGATGGTGTTTAAACATGCATGAGAGGCAGTGTGGATGGTGTTTAAACATGTATGAGAGGCAGTGTGGATGGTGTTTAAACATGTATGAGAGGCAGTGTAGATGGTGCTTCACTATGTATGAGAGGCAGTGTGGGTGGTGTTTCACCATGTATGAGAGGCAGTGTGGGTGGTATTTCACCATGTATGAGAGGCAGTGTGGATGGTGTTTCACCATGTATGAGAGGCAGTGTGGATGGTGTTTCACCATGTATGAGTGGCAGTGTGGATGGTGTTTCACCATGTATGAGTGGCAGTGTGGATGGTGTTTCACCATGTATGAGTGGCAGTGTGAATGGTGTTTCACCATGTATGAGAGGCAGTGTGGATGGTGTTTCACCACGTATGAGAGGCAGTGTGGATGGTGTTTCACCATGTATGAGAGGCAGTGTGGGTGGTGTTTCACCATGTTTGAGAGGCAGTGTGGATGGTGTTTCACCATGTATGAGTGGCAGTGTGGATGGTGTTTCACCATGTATGAGAGGCAGTGTGAATGGTGTTTCATCATGTATGAGAGGCAGTGTGAATGGTGTTTCATCATGTATGAGAGGCAGTGTGGATGGTGTTTAAACATGTATGAGAGGCAGTGTAGATGGTGCTTCACTATGTATGAGAGGCAGTGTGGGTGGTGTTTCACCATGTATGAGAGGCAGTGTGGGTGGTATTTCACCATGTATGCGAGGCAGTGTGGATGGTGTTTCACCATGTATGAGAGGCAGTGTGGATGGTGTTTCACCATGTATGAGAGGCAGTGTGGATGGTGTTTCACCACGTATGAGAGGCAGTGTGGATGGTGTCTCACCATGTATGAGAGGCAGTGTGGATGGTGTTTCACCATGTATGAGAGGCAGTGTGGATGGTGTTTCACCATGTATGAGTGGCAGTGTGGATGGTGTTTCACCATGTATGAGAGGCAGTGTGGATGGTGTTTCACCATGTATGAGAGGCAGTGTGGATGGTGTTTCACCATGTATGAGTGGCAGTGTGGATGGTGTTTCACCATGTATGAGAGGCAGTGTGGATGGTGTTTCACCATGTATGAGAGGCAGTGTGGATGGTGTTTCACCATGTATGAGAGGCAGTGTGGATGGTGTTTCACCATGTATGAGAGGCAGTGTGGATGGTGTTTCACCATGTATGAGTGGCAGTGTGGATGGTGTTTCACTATGTATGAGAGGCAGTGAGGATGGTGTTTCACCATGTATGAAAGGCAGTGTGGATGGATGATCACCATGTATGAGAGGCAGGATGGATGGATGATCACCATGTATGAGAGGCAGGATGTATGGATGATCACCATGTATGAGAGGCAGGATGTATGGATGATCACCATGTATGAGAGGCAGGATGTATGGATGATCACCATGTATGAGAGGCAGGATGTATGGATGATCACCATGTATGAGAGGCAGGATGTATGGATGATCACATGTATGAGAGGCAGGATGTATGGATGATCACATGTATGAGAGGCAGGATGTATGGATGATCACTATGTATGAGAGGCAGGATGTATGGATGATCACCATGTATGAGAGGCAGGATGTATGGATGATCACCATGTATGAGAGGCAGGATGTATGGATGATCACCATGTATGAGAGGCAGGATGTATGGATGATCACCATGTATGAGAGGCAGGATGTATGGATGATCACCATGTATGAGAGGCAGGATGTATGGATGATCATCCATGTATGAGAGGCAGGATGTATGGAATGATCAACATGCATGAGAGGCAGGGTCAATAGATGGTAATGTTAAGTTAATAACAACATGGAGTTGTTTTGGGGTTGAAAGTTGAATATAACAGGTTGTTAAGGCATTACACAATACCATTACTAGACAAAAACTTGACAACAAGTCTGGCATTCAGAACAGACGTTCCCTGCCAGGTAAGTTCTAAAGTTTTCTTAAATGGAAGTTCTTCTTAAGATCCTATAAAAATATTGTCCACTTCTTTAGTTAACACGAGGTTTTTTGTTCTATATTCCTAAATTTTCAGTTTTATCTCAATCTTTTCGTTTATTATAATGAAAAGATTAAGTGATATTTGATGTTAATAAATTTATTGCAATTAATGATGCGAGATCAATGTGTGAAGGTTGATTCAAATTAGTGAAAATTTAACTTATTGTTATGTATGTTGTCGATATGTTACTAAACAGTTGGTTCCTGATATCTACCTAACAGACGTGGTGTTTGTGCAATCATTTAACACTGTACGTGGTTTTTGTACAATCATTTAACACTGTACGTGGTGTTTGTACAATCATTTAACACTACGTGAGTTGCTATAATCATTAACACGCGTGAGTCTGCCTTCTTTCATTGACGACATTTATTTCATCTTATTTCCTTCTGGGTTTATGGACTATATGGCAGTGAGGGATAGAAGGATAGATGTGCAGTGAAAGATTCTGGCGCTATGGGATGGGATGATGAAGATAAGGCCGATGCCCCAGGTCACAGAAGTGCAGACTCTAAAATTTTTATATTGTAAAATGTGTGGTTTAATTACAACATTGTAACAGTTATATGCATAGACCTCTGATAGACTCCCCGATCATTCTTCTCTTTATTAATAGTTAGTTGTCTATTATAGTATATTTTGGGATAAATCACAATGTGAGAAGTTACCAAAGCGCTTGAAATTTCACTGTTTTTCACAATGGTGGTTCTGCATAGTGTGATCTCATTGTGTGTGGTAATATATATATATATATATATATATATATATATATATATATATATATATATATATATATATATATATATATATATATATATATATATATATATATATATGCAAGACAACCACTATGAAAAATAGAAGAATTCCAAGCGCTTTCGTGACTACTCACATTATCAAGGAACTATAATGCAATAGTAATTATGAAAGAAACCGATTACCAAGATAAAATGAATAGCCTCCTAGATGATTTTGAAACCTATTCTAAACTTAGAAAGAATCCCTTAGAAACTGTTAACAGCAATTTCAATAAAACAAAGATTAATTAATTAAAAAATTTACTTCCACTAATCCATCTTTACCTTATATGTATGGATTAATTAAAACACACAAACCTGTTAATCCTGTTAGACCAATTATTATCTCCATAGGTTCAGTTTCTTATAAACTTTCTAAATGGGTTGTTGATATTTTGAGCCAATTGTTGGAAAAATTTCTAATTTTAATGTTAAAAACAACTTAGATTTAGTTGATAAATTAAGCACCTTGACTGATTTAAATGATTTCAATATGGTTAGTTTTGATGTTACCTCCTTGTTTACAAAAGTTCCAGTTGATGATTTACTAAAGTTCTTATCTGAAGAACTGGTTAATTACGATTTACCAGTGCCAGTTCCTACTATCATTAAACTTATTAAACTTTGTATTGTTGATGCAAAATTTGTATTTAATGATGAGTTTTACACTCAGAAGTTTGGTATGGCAATGGGAAATCCTCTTTCACCTGTTCTTAGTAATTTATATATGGAATTTTTCGAAACAAGATTGCTTAACACAATCCTTCCCAATAGAGCTAAGTGGTATAGATATGTTGATGACATTTTGTGCCTTATGCCTAAGAATGTAGACATAAACCATTTCCTTGTTAAATTAAATAGCTTAGCTCATTCTATAAATTTTACTGTTGAATTTGAAGTAAATAACTCATTGCCCTTCCTAGATGTTTTTATTATTAAGGGTAACATTGATTTAAAATTTAAAATTTACAGAAAACCTACAAATAATTGTTCCTATGTACACTATTACTCTTCACATCAAGATAGAGTTAAAGTGTCGGTTTTCTCTTCTATGTTTTTGAGAGCTTTACGTATTTGTAGTCCAGAGTTCATAGATGAAGAAATCTCTAAAATTTATGAAATAGCTAATGATTTAAAATATCCAAGAAACATAATTGATAAATCTTTTAAAATAGCTAGAAATACTTTTTACAATCCAAAAAGGGACAACCAAAAATATTCAACCAAAAATATGTTGGTTCTCCCTTACCATGAAAACTTGGTTGATATGCCTTCTTTTCTTAAGAATTTTAATATCAAAGTTGTATTAAAAAATCTTGATACAGTAAAAAGACTTTTGATAAAAATTCCCCCAAAATGCTGACGGATGTGTCTATAAGATTCCCTGTAAAATATGCGATAAAGTTTATTATGGTCAAACTGGTAAAAGTCTTGAACTAAGATTAAAACAATATAAATATAGCATTAGAACTGGACAAGATTCTAATGCTCTATTTATTCATGTGAGAGACTTTAACCATCCAATTGATTTTCAAAATGCTGAGAAGGTTGTATCAAGCAAGCCCATGGTTGAGAGGAATATAATAGAATCATGTTTCATTAAAAGCAGTTTTGAAAATAATATGAATATTTCTTTTGGTTTATATAAATTGGATTCATTTATAATTAATAAAATTTGGGAAGAATTTAATGATAAATTGGACTAATCTTAATTCTTGGGAAGAGTTTCAGGTCCTTTCTTATGTTCCTCTTCACAGAGTCGTGAGATGTTACGCTACTGTGAGGTGTTGTCTTTGTTAGTGTGATGTGACTGTGAGGTGTATTCTGCCTCTTTATAAGCCCTTCTTGTCATATTTCCTTTTATAGTTCCTTGATAATGTGAGTAGTCACGAAAGCGCTTGGAATTCTTCTATTTTTTCATAGTGGTTGTCTTGCATATTTTGATATCACCTGTTTACTGTGATCTTTTTACATATATATATATATATATTGTTGAAATATATATATATTTTTTTTTTTCAACAAGTCGGCCGTCTCCCACCGAGGCAGGGTGACCCAAAAAGAAAGAAAATCCCCAAAAAAGAAAATACTTTCATCATCATTCAACACTTTCACCACACTCATACATAATCACTGTCTTTGCAGAGGAGCTCAGATACGACAGCTGAGAATAGTCCCTCCCAGCTGTCACTATCCCAGGCATTGTACTTCCCATTTCCAGGACTCAAGTCCAACTAAATCAATTAACTGGTTTCCTGAATCCCTTCACAAAATGTTACCCTGCTCACACTCCAACACCTCGTCAGGTCCCAAAAAACCCTTCGTCTCCATTCACTCCTATCTAACACGCTCACACATGCTTGCTGGAAGTCCAAGCCCCTCGCCCACAATACCTCCTTTACCCCCTCCCTCCAACCTTTTCTAGGACGACCCCTACCCCGCCTTCCTTTCCCTACAGATTTATACGCTCTGCAAGTTATTCTACTTTGATCCATTCTCTCTAAATGACCAAACCACCTCAACAACCCCTCTTCAGCCCTCTAACAAATACTTTTATTAACTCCACACCTTCTCCTAATTTCCACATTCCGAATTTTCTGCATAATATATACACCACACATTGCCCTTAGACAGGACATCTCCACTGCCTCCAGCCTCCTCCTCGCTGCAGCATTTGCAACCCATGCTTCACACCCATATAAGAGTGTTGGTACCACTATACTTTCGTACATTCCCTTCTTTGCCTCCATGGATAACGTTTTTTGTCTCCACATATACCTTAACGCACAACTCAACTTTTTTCCTTCATCAATTCTATAGTTAACCTCATCCTTCATAAACCCATCCGCTGACACGTGAACTCCCAAATATCTGAAAACATTTACTTCTTCCATAATCCCTCTCTCCAATGTGATATCCAATTTTTCTTTATTTAAATCGTTTG
>WNWK01007550.1:0-62500 GCA_009830355.1 Cherax destructor | reverse complement strand
ATCGGGGAAGGACAAAGAAGACCGCAGACAGAGTATAGGCTAGGTGGACAAAGACTGCAAACCTCACTCAAGGAAAAGGATCTTGGGGTGAGTATAATACTGAGCACATTTCCTGAGGCGCACATCAACTAGATAACTGCTGCAGCATATGGGCGCCTGGCAAACCTGAGAATAGCGTTCCGATACCTTAGTAAGTAATCGTTCAAGACTCTGTACACCGTGTACGTCAGGCCCTTACTGAAGTATGCAACACCAGTTTGGAATCCACACCTGGTCAAGCACGTCAAGAAATTAGAGAAGGGGCAAAGTTCGAGAGCCGAGGGGAATGTCCTACGAAGAAAGGTTAATAGAAATCGGCCTGACGACACTGGAGGACAGGAGGGTTAGGGGAGACATAATAACGACATACAAAATACTGCGAGTAATTTACAAGGTGGACAGAGACAGGATGTTCCAGAGATGGGACACAAAAACAAGGGGTCACCATTGGAAGTTGAAGACTCAGATGAGTCAAAGAGATGTTAGGATGTATTTATTTAGTCATAGAGTTGTCAGGAAGTGGAATAGTCTGGCAAGTGACGTAGTGGAGGCAGGAACCATACATAGCTTTAAGACGAGGTATGGTAAATCTCATTGACAGGGAGAGAGAGAACCTAGTAGCGATCAGTGAATAGGCGGGGCCAGGAGCTATGTATAGAACCCTGCAACCACAAATAGGTGAGTACATACACACCCACCCACCCACACACACAAACACAGGAACAAGAGGGCCAACTGGAAGTTGAAAACTCAGATGCGTCATAGGGATGTTAGGAAGTATTTCTTCAGCCTTAGAGTTGTCAGGAGATGCAACCACATATAGGTGAGTACACACTCTCACACATATATACAAGTATATTCTCTGTCACATACATACAAGTACATTTTCTCACATACAAGTACACTCTGACATACAAGTACACTCTCTCACACACATGTTTCATGAACATAGACAACACAAGCCGGTACTATTGTTGGCGATGAAAACCAATTTGGCCAAGTTGTTGCAGTAGACGAGAGAACAGCTGATGTCTTCTAATTTCCCGACGGATTGACAATAGATATTTGGAGGCAAGTTATTGTTGGCTGAGCCTCTCAGTGATTACCTCTCATACCCAGCACTCTGGACTTGCACTCTGTCAGCTGCTGCTAGCGGCTGTCAGCTGGTGGTGGTGGTGGCAGGTTCATCGTGAATACAAGCACTCTGGTGCTGCACTCCGTCAGGTGCTAGTGACTGTCAGCAGCTGGTGGTGGTGGTGGCGGTAGGGTCATCGTCAACACCAACACTCTGGACCTGCACTCCGTCAGCTGCTAGTGACTGTCAGCAGCTGGTGGTGGTGGTGGCGACAGGGTCATCGTCACTAACGTAATGGACTCTAGCACCTCAGTTATGGCCAGCAGTACTCTTTTTATTGGTGGGAGAATCTCGTTATTGACTGGAATACTTGAGTTCCGAGTTGGAATACTTTGCTTATGGAGTGCAGTGTCTCATTATAGAGAGTTATATTTCCAATAGTAACTGGATTATTGAGGTGGAATGCTCATGTTATGGATTGAAATATTATTGTAGTCCAGCATTTTCCCCTTACCAACTGGAATATTACTGACATACGCTGTTATATATAGGAATATACCTGTTATGTGCTGGAATATTCCTGCCATATACTGGAATATTCCTGCCATATACTGGAATATTCCTGCCATATACTGGAATATTCCTGCCGTATACTGGAATATTTCTGCCATATACTGGAATATTCCTGCCATATACTGGAATATTCCTGCCGTATACTGGAATATTTCTGCCACATACTGGAATATTCCTGCAATATTCTGGAATATATCTGTTATATGCTGGAATATTCTTGTTATATGCTGATATATTCCTTTATATACTGGAATATTCCTGTTATATACAGCAATAATAGTATTATATACTGGAATTTTAGTTTTTTATACTGGAATATTCTTTTATATAAAGGAATATTCTTTTATATACTGGAATATTATTTTTATACTTGAATTTATATACTGGCGCATTTTTGTTATATACCAGAAAAGTCCGCTTTTATATTGGAATATTCCTGCTATATAATGGAATATTAGTGTTATATACTGGAATATTCCAGTTGTATACTGAAATATTCCTGTATATACTAGAATATTTCTGCATTTACTGGGAAAATTCTTACTAAATGCTGGATTATTCCCGCTGTATACTGGATTATTTTTGTTATATATTGGATTATTCCTGTATGTACTGGAATATTCTTACTATATACTGAAATATTCACACACACACACACACACACACACACACACACACACACACACACACACACACACACACACATATATATATATATATATATATATATATATATATATATATATATATATATATATATATATATACCTGGAGTTTACCTGGAGAGAGTTCCGGGGTCAACGCCCCCGAGGCAAGGTCTGTGACCAGGCCTCATGGTGGACCAGGGCCTGATCAACCAGGCTGTTACTGCTGGCCGCACGCAGTCCAACGTACGATCCACAGCCTGGCTGGTCAGGTACCGACTTTAGGTGCCTGTCCAGTTCCTGCTTGAAGACAGCCAGGGGTCTATTGGTAATCCCTCTTAAGTACGCAGGGAGGCAGTTGAACAGTCTTGGGCCCCTGACACTTATTATGTTGTCTCTCAACGTGCTAGTGGCATCCCTGCTTTTCATTGGGGGGATGTTGCATCGTCTGCCGAGTCTTTTGCTTTCGTAGGGAGTGACTCGTGTGCAAGTTTGGTACTAATCCCTCTAGGATTTTCCAAGTGTATATAATAATGTATCTCTCCCGCCTGCGTTCTAGGGAGTACAGGTTTAGGAACTTCAAGAGTTCCAGGTAATTGAGGTGGTTTATCGCAGTTATACATGCCGTGAAGGTTCTCTGCACATTTTCTAGGTCAGTAATTTCACCTGCCTTGAAAGGTGCAGTTAGTGTGCAGCAATATTCCAGCATAGATAGAACAAGGGACCTGAAAAGTGTCATCATGGGCTTGGCATCCCTGGTTTTGAAGGTTCTCATTATCCATCCTGTCATTTTTCTAGCAGATGCGATTGCTACAGTGTTATGGTCCTTGAAGGTGAGATCCTCTGACATGATCACTCCCAGGTCTTTGACATTAGTTTTTCGCTCTATTGTGTGGTTGGAATTTGTTTTATACTCCGACGAAATTTTAATTTCCTCACGTTTTCCATATATACTGAGATATTCTTGCTATATACTGGGTTAATAGTGTTATATAGCGGATTTTTACCAGTATATATTTTGAATTACTATTTAATATACTGCAACACTACCGTAACACGGCTTGATATATGCTGCAACACTACCTTGCAACACTGGCTTGATATATGCTGCAATACTACCCTTGCAACACTGGCTTGATATATACTGCAACACTACCGTTGTTTACTGAAACACTACCCTTGCAACACTGGCTTGATATATGCTGCAACATTACTATTGCAACACTGGCTTGATATATCCTGCAACACTACCATTGCAACACTGGCTTGATATATCCTGCAACACTACCATTGCAACACTGGCTTGATATATCCTGCAACAGTACCATTGCAACACTGGCTTGATATATCCTGCAACACTACCGTTGCAACACTAACTTGATATATCCCGCAACACTACCGGTGCAACACTATCATTACAACACTGGCTTGATATATCCTGCAACACTACCATTGCAACACCTGCTTGATATATCTTGCAACACTACCATTCCAACACTGGCTTGATATATCCTGCAACACTACCATTGCAACACCTGCTTGATATATCTTGCAACACTACCATTCCAACACTGGCTTGATATATTGCAGTGATACTGTTATGAACTCTTATTGTTATGTTATTTAGTGAAACACCAGTGTAATGATAATACCTGTGATATACTGAGTGGTGGTTGGTAGGAGGGGGAGGGAGGGAGGAGGGGTGGGAAGGGAGGTGGGAGTGGAGGGAAGGGGTAGTTGGAAGGATGGTAGGGGGTAGGAGACTAGAAGAGTGGCAAAATAGGATACACAATACCCTGAAGTCGTTCCAGGGGTCAACGCTCCCGCGGACCAGTCCCTAGACCAGGCCTCCCGGTGGATCAGGGCCTGATCAACCAGTCTGTTGCTGTTGGCCGCACGTACTTCAACATTTAAACCACAGCCCGGCTGATCGCGCACTGACTTGAGATATCTGTCCAGTACTCTTTTGAAGGCAGCAAGGTATCTATTCATAATTCCCCTTATGTATGATGCGAAGCTGTATTATGTATGATGCGAGGCTGTATTATGTATGATGGGAGGCCACCAGACCACGGTGCCCCGTGGCCTGGTGGCAAAAGCTCTCGCTTCACACGGTGAGGGTCCGGGTTTGATTCCTGGCGAAGGCGTGGAAACATCGGATGTGTTTCCTTACACCGGTTGTCTATGTTCACCCATCAGTAAAATGGGTACCTGGGTGTTAGTGGACTGGTGTGGGTCGCATCCTGGTACAAAACTGACCTAATTTGCCCGAAATGCTTAGCATAACAAGCGGGTTTGTATATAGTAGTATGTCATTGATGTCAGCTAGGCCTGTATACCTTGTACATGTACTTGTAGTAAATAAAGATATTATTATTATTATTATTATTATTATTATGATGATGATGATGATGGAAGGCTGTATGTGTATGAAGGTGTCACCACTGGGAAGTAACACACGAGAGTGGGAGTACTAGTGTGCAGGTGTCACCACTGGGAAGTAACACACGAGAGTGGGAGTACTAGTGAGCAAGTGTTACAAAAGGGTAGACTGATACGTCAATATTTAGACACAGATAATTACTGCACACACAGACTCGTGTAACCAGTGATGGCAACTCAAAGGCGGAAAATTAATCTCACTGAATGAGAGAGGATTTGTCCACCTGGAGTAGCGACTCTTCAGAACAAACTGTCAGTGATTAACCATCGTTCACTGAGACATCGTGGCTTTATGGACTACATGGTTTTATGTGGCACGAGAGCAGGTGTATAACAATAACCTCTGCAGCTGTGGGTTACAGACAGTTTGTAAAAATCTTCTCGTATAATCTGCGCGTCTCAGTGATACAATGTAGGGCATCTTTCCGCCAGGACCAAGGTCATAGTTATATTATATATATATATATATATATATATATATATATATATATATATATATATATATATATATATATATATATATATGTCGTGCCGATTAGGTAAAACTTGCGATTTTGGCTTAAATAGCAACGCTCACCTTGCCATATAAGACAAGTGAAAATTTGTGTATGCAATAATTTCGCCAAAATCATTCTGAACATAACGAAAAAAATATATTTCATTGTGTTTGTTTATTATTAAATTAATGTTAACGTATCTAAAATATATTTAGTTGGGTTAGGCTAAATTAAATTGTGCTTGTTGTAATAAGGTTAGGTAGGTTTTCAAAGTTTCTCTTGGTACAAAATTATAAATTCTTACATTAACATAAATGAAAAAAATACATCTTTAAACGTATAAAAGATAATTTTAGAAAGGACTTAATTTTAGATGAGTTCTTGCTAATTGACCAGTTTTACCTAATCGGCACGACATATATATATATATATATATATATATATATATATATATATATATATATATATATATATATATATATATATATATATATATATATATATATATATATATATATATATATATATATATATATATATATATATATATATATATATATATATATATACATATATATACATATAACGAATTAATCTCTTATGATGTTTTGAAATAATGTTTTTGAAATATAACGGTGACTTACAATCAGACTTTACAACAGCCATCACTCAGTTTGTGCGTCATCCAGCCCCCAGTTTGATCATCCACCCCCTAGTCTGGTCATCCAGCAACCAATCTGATCATCCACCACCCAGTCTGGTCATCCAGCCCCCAGTCTGGTCATTCAACCCCCAGTCTGGTCATCCAGCCCCCAGTCTGGTCATCCAGCCCCCAGTCTGGTCATCCAGCCCCCAGTCTGGTCATCCAGCCCCCAGTCTGGTCATCCAGCCCCCAGTCTGGTCATTCAGCACCCAGTCTGGTCATCCAGCCCCCAGTCTGGTCATCCAGCCCCCAGTCTGGTCATCCAGCCCCCAGTCTGGTCATCCAGCCCCCAGTCTGGTCATCCAGCCCCCAGTCTGGTCATTCAGCACCCAGTCTGGTCATTCAACCCCCAGTCTGGTCATCCAGCCCCCAGTCTGGTCATCCAGCCCCCAGTCTGGTCATCCAGCCCCCAGTTTGGTCATCCACCACCCAGTGTATCCAACAACAACCACTCAGTCCGTCCAACAACAACCATCAAGTCTATCCAATGTTGTGCCCCCTGAAAGGGACACAATGTATATAATGTATATTTGATGTATATTATCTTTCATATAATTTTATATTGCTGATATTTTCATTAATAGCTAAAATGAAAATATCTTGCTCTATGCCATTATTTGATTTAGCTATGTCTTTAGGTAGGATGTAACATTACACTTCATCTTGTGGTTGGCTGTCCGCATTGGTAAACTGCTTAGCTAACTATCAGCTCAAGATCAAGAGAGTTTAGGTAAGACCCCATGTGGGGTGAGCTGGGAAGACGTGATAGGCGAAGAATAGCGGTTTAGAGAAGTGTCCACAGTCGAAGAGCCAGGGATTAACTCAGCTGCTAGGCGTTCGTGGAACGAACTTGGAGAAAACAGGAAGAGCAAACTGTGTCTGCATCGGTCTCGTGGTAGTTGTGGTCTTGAGTCTTGGGAAGCTGGCAGTTTCTAGGTCGCAGGAGAGGGAAGGCAGGTAGGAATATCAGAGAGCAGCACACAGGTGCTAGTTACAAGAGTAAATGAGGAGGCAGGTTTGTAGTGTAGCCATTTTCAAACTTTTTGAAGCTGCTTCTGGAGAGGTGGTATAGTTTAGTCTTGTTATTGAAAGTGTAACGTAGAGGATTGATGAACTAAGAACTTGGGTGAGTGTGAAGTGAAGAGGTGATTCGCAGGCATACTTGACTGTGCCAGCACCGAGGTCTTTGTAGAGCTCAGTGCAGGTCATGGTGTCAGTATTTGAAGGAGAAGTGTAGAAGGTAAGGTTTTCCCATGAGTGTGTACTAGAGTCTCACAATGGGTGTTAGCAGGTGACTGAAGGTCGACAGGAGCAGTGGAGAGGTGTAATGGCGGCGTAACAGCAGGTTGGGAGACGTGGGAGTCAGCATGGTCATCGTTGTCAGCGGTGGAAGTGGTATATAAATTACAGGAGCAGTTGCTGGGGCAGCAGACAGGTCTGCAGGTGCAGAAAAGTCCACGACGTTGGGAAGGATCTTGAGGATGTCGGCTGAAGGTGTGGAGTCCGGGAAATTGAAGGCAGACATGTTGTTTAGACGGAATAGTTCGTTTATGGTGGTGTTGAAAGTGCCGGGGTTTGCTGCGTTTGCAAGGTGTGCATACACCATGCAGTACAGCACCTTGGAGGGAGCACCGTGGGGGAGTGGAGAGAGGGAGTTGCTGGGCGAAGGTGTCTGTAGAGTGACGTGTAGAATCTTGGTGGTGTCGGCTTGTAGTTTGGTTATTGCTGCGTCGGTGAATTGGAGGTGTTCTTCATCAGATCTTCTTTAGTTTTCTTCAATATAATTTCTCTCCTGAGTGGTCACTTAGCTGCAAGGGTGTGATGATTATCCTTGCAGTTAAGACATGTTGGAGCCGTAGTGATGGTGCACGATCTGAATTCGTGTCCATCATTCCCACATTTTCAACAAAACTTCGTATCCTTGATGGGGCAGTCCTTGGTGGTGTGATTATAGGAGTAGCAGCTCCAGCAGTGGGAGATGTGTGTGAAACGTTATGGTTCTATATGGCTTGGGTGAATGTGGTAATTTGAGATGGTCAGACCGTCAGAGAGAGCTTGGGCAGCCATGGAGATGTCTGAGAATGTAATCTTTAGCATAGATGAGGCGTTAGGGATCTTGGAAATGCTATCTATTGAGGCCCAGGTGTTTTGTTCCTCGATAGATGTCTTCAGTGCTTCAGTCGAGAGAGAGGTGACGATCTTTCCTGTCCAGTCTTTTCACAAAGACCGAACGTTTCGCCTTCAAGAATGGAGACGGGGATATGGTGAATTGTCGTGTTTGTAGGGTCTTGATTGAAGAGTCATCCATTAGTTTTGAGGCTTCATTGTCGTCTGTGCAGACGATAATGAAGGAGTCCTTCAGAGAGTGGATTGGCGTTAATTTGACTTGCATGCAGGTCCTAACAGCGGTAGCTAAAGCTAGCTTCGAGGAGTCATTGATTACTCCATTCACAGGCTTGATTTTCACATTATACGACAGCATTGTGAGAAAGGAGATGGCGCTTGTAAAATATAAATTCCCTCCCCAGTGGGGATCGAAGGGAAACTTCTTGAGCGAACTGTGTCTTGCCAGTAGCAAGGTCAGCAGTGGTCAGGGAGGGGAGGACTATTAGCTCGCTTGTTTACCTTTCGGCCTCTCGGCAGTACAACGGGAGAGTCACATGATATCACCTGATGTGAGGTCTGTAGTCGAGGAATCTCTCTCTCCATAACTGGTCATCGCTCGACAAGCACCACTCTCTCCATCTGCTCCTAGTGCTAGAAGCACCCGTCTTGTCTCTGTTCATTATTTAGACTTTTTTTGGTAGAGTATGATTTCGTTGGTGAGTCGAAATATACATATTGTATCTCTGTGTAACTCTGTTCACAGAGCTTGTTCAGAATTGGTGTTTTTGACGTTCTACTGAGGTTGTTGTCGTACTGACACTGTAAGTCCCAGGTCCCAAGCTAAAGCTTCTGACCTATTTTGTGGCATCAACGCACCGTCGTAGTCGGGGATTTGGTTATGCTGAAGTTAGATTCAGTATTAAGGGAGTTTTTTGACTTTCATGGAGGATCTGCTGATGGTCCTAGTTAGGGTCGTTATTTTGTCTACTTGTTCCTGATTCCGTGCTGCTGCTTTGTACATTATTATTGTTCAGCGAATCGTTCGTCATATTGTTCAAGCAAGCTGTTTTGATTGCCTTGTTGGTCAAGAAGATAGATTATTTGAGGACGTTTAGTCATTCACTGTTTAAGTCGAGTTTAATGAGACTTCACAAACAACTTTGAGCACATACAGACATTCTCACACACACGTTTGTACATGCTGGTATTATCTTTATTATTGATAACAACGTACCAGACGGTACTTAAGAGTCACACTGATATGAAATGTGCCTTCAGCACTATACTAATATATGTACAATTTAACTTTGCCCTACAAGAAAAGTGTAGGAGCTTATATCCTAAATTTTATCAAATTCATTGTACTTTGATTTTGTCCACCTAGACAACTTTGTTAATAAACTTCTCAATTTTTATTTCGTTAGTTAGTATTATATCAGTTGTAATCCTAAAGCACTATTAAAATTTACCATAATTTTAAAGGATAACCGGACCAGAATCCTTTCTGACACGCTGCTACAAAGCCAGACACAGAATAGATGCTGGAGGGGATTAGTAAGTTTACCTTCTAGTGTTCTCTGGAGATGTCTATATAAATATCGCATTTTGTAACAAACAACAACCACCCAGTCTAACAACAACCACCCAGTCTAACAACAACCACCCAGTCTAACAACAACCGTCCAGTCTATCAAACACCAATCACCCAGTGTATCCAACAACAACAACCCAGTGTATCAAACAACAACCCAGTGTATCCAACAACAACAACCCAGTGTATCCAACAACAACAACCCAGTGTATCCAACAACAACAACCCAGTGTATCCAACAACAACAACCCAGTGTATCCAACACCAACAACCCAGTGTATCCAACAACAACAACCCAGTGTATCCAACAACACTCACCCAGTCTACACAACAACAATCACCCAGTCTACACAACAACAATCACCCAGTCTACACAACAACAATCACCCAGTCTACACAACAACAACCATCCAGTCTCTGTCACAACCACTAAGTCTTTGTGATGAAATTCCTTTCTGGTAAAAGTATTTACGTCAAAAAACTGCTGCACAAATTGGCTTCAAAATATCGCCTGGTCAGTGGATGTGTAAACTGATTTTTCACTATTTTATTTTCGGGCTATTTTGTCGGACGAAGAAATATTTTTTTCGGCCAAGTAAGGGCAAGCCAGGATTTTTTTTTTTTTTTTTGGGGGGGGTGGGCGATGTTTTGAGAATACTCTTATAGAGGATACTTATAGTAGTTGTCGCAGACGCTTTCATTTGTTCAAGAATTGTTAGGATTTCTGTTTTTCGTTGATAAATATGTGACCATATCGGCTTTAAATGTCTGATAGTGGCGCATATTTTATCTAGACTGACTTCTAGTTTGTTACTATGTAACTAAAGAACAAAAAAGGCACAATACCGTGACTGAAAGAATTCACAGATAACCCGGACACAGGAGAGAGAAGCTGATGATGATTCGGTCAGACTTAATATTAATATCTTTATTTCTACAAGTACATGTACAAGGTATACAAGGGTAGCTGACATCAGAGACATACTGCATATAGAAGCCGCTTGTTGTCTACCTGGAGGGTATTCCGGGGGATCAACGCCCCGCGGCCCAGTCCACGACCAGTCCTCCCGGTGGATCAGGGCCTGATCAACCAGGCTGTTACTTCTGGCCGCACGTAGTCCAACGTACGAACCACAGCCCGGCTGATGTGGCACCGACTTTAAGTATTTGTGCAGCTCCTTCTTGATGGCAGCCAGGGGTCTATTGGTAATTCCCCTTATGCATGGCGGGAGGCTGTTGAACAATCTTGGACCCATGACACTTATGGTGTTTTCTCTTAGTGTACCAATGGCACCCCTACTTTTCATGGGGTATTTTGCATCGCCTGCTCAGTCTTTTACTTTCGTAGGGAGTGATTTCTGTGTGCAGATTCGGGACCATTCCTTCTAGGATTTTCCAAGTGTAGATTATGATATCTCTCTCTCGCCTGCGTTCCAGCGAGTACAAGTGAAGTGCTTCCAAGCGTTTCCAGTAGTTGAAGTGCCTGATAGAACTTATATGTGCAGTAAGGCTCTGTACATTCTCTAGAACTGCAATTTCACCTGCTCTGAACGGAGATGTTAATGTACAGCAATATTCCAACCTTGAAAGAACAAGTGATTTGAAAAGGATCATCATTGGCTTGGCATCTCTTGTTTTGAACGTTATCATTATCCATACTATCATTTTCTTTGCAGTTGTGATCGTGGCACTGTTGTGATCCTTGAAAGTGAGATCCTCAGACATTACCACTCCCAGGTCCCTCACATTATTTTTCCGCTCTATTGTATGATCAGAGTTTGTAGTATACTCAGTTCTAGTTATTATCTCCTCCAGTTTTCCATAACGGAGTAGCTGGAATTTGTCTTCATTGAACATCATATTGTTTACCGTTGCCCATTGGAAAACTTTGTTTATATCTTCTTGGAGGTTAACCGTGTCCTCTATAAAAGACAGTCACATGCAGATCCTAGTATCGTCTGCAAAGGACGACACGGTGCTGTGGATTACATCTGTTTATGTCTGATATGAGGATGAGGAACAGGATGGGGGCAAGTACTGTGCCTTGTGGAACAGAGATTTTCACTATGGCAGCTTCCGATTTAACTCTGTTGACCACTACTCTTTGTGTTCGATTGGTTAGAAAGTTGAAGATCCATCTCCCCACTTTGCCAGTTATTCCTTTAGCACGTATTTTGTGCGTTTTTACGCCATGATAACACTTGTCAAAGGCTTTTGCAAAGTCTGTGTATATTACATCTGCATTCTGTTTTTCTTTCAGTGCATCCAAGACCATATCATAGTGATCCAGTAGTTGCGACGAGAGGCAGGAGCGACCTGCTCTGAACCCATGTTGCCCTGGATTGTGCAGGTTTGGGAATCCAAGTGGTTTCCCATTATACTTCTTAGAACTCTTTCAAAGATTCTTATGATGTGGGACATTAGAGCTATTAATTTATAGTTATTATCTATTGTTTTGTTGTCACTCCGTTGTTTTTTACTGACTATGGAATTTCATACATGTCTAAGCTAATTCTCCATAGTATACTTAGGGCCCGCAAAAGGGGTTTCTTGCAATTCTTAATGAACACAGAGTTCCATGAGTCTGGGTCCGGGGCTGAGTGCATGGGCATGTTGTCAATGGCTTTCTCAAAGTCTATCAGAGTTAGGGTAATGTCGGAAATATAGCAAACATTGATGGAGTTTTGAGGCTCATTCATGAAAAAATAATTTGGATTGTCGATCTTTAGACTGATTAGTGGCTCGCTAAACACAGAGTCATATTGGGATTTCATTATCTCACTCATTTCTTTGTTGTCATCTGTGTAAGTCTCATCTTGTCTCAGCAAGGACCCGATACTGGATGTAGTATTTGCCTTGTTTTTGGCATATGAAAAGAAATATTTCGAATTTCTTTCAATTTCACTAATCGCTTTCAGCTCCTCCTGTCTCTCCTGGATCCTGTAAGAGTTCGATACTTTCTACTTCCCTCGTCAGCGCTTCCTTCCGTGTATCAGATAATCTAGAGTTCTTGAGGAGCTCAGTGATTCTTTGTCGTCTTCTGTAGAGGGCGTCTTTCTCCAGTTTACTTTTCTTCTTTCTTAGGGAAATAAGCCTTGAACAAACTTCAGTTGCCAGGAAGTTGATCCTTACAAGGTTTGGATCCATGTTATTTAAGATATCTTCCCAACATGTTTCATTTAAGACATGGTTCACCTGTAAGTCTGAACTTCCATTAGATTGTAATCAGAATTAGTTGTTTTTGAAATTGTTATGTCTCTTACCAGGTCCTCATTATTTGTGAAGATAAGGTCAATGTAGCTCATGTGTGTGTGTGACCTTTTATCTGTGCTGCCTCCAGGCATTGTTTCAGCTATAACATTATTTGCTACATTCTTCCATTTTATATACCATAGGTTGAAATCACCAAGCAGTAAGATGTTTGGGGATGGAGCTGGAAGGCTTTCCAGACAATAATCAATTTTCAGTAGCTGTTCCTTGAACTGTTGGGAGGTTGCATCTGGCGGCTTATATACAACCACGATGGTTTTGGATCTCGATCTTTATTGTTAGAACTTCAACTACATCATTCGTGGTGTTCAGTATCTCCCTGCAGATGAGCGACTCTTTGGCATACAGGCCAAACTCCTTCCCTTGTTGCCTGTTCTTTCTGTCACATCTAAAAAGGTTGTACCAATTTATCCACATTTCGTTGTCAAAGTGATCTTTGTGTGGGTCTCTGTGAAGGCTGCGAACATCGCATATGACTCCTCTAGAAGTCCACTGATAAAAGGTATTTTGTTGATGGTGGATGGTTTAAGGCCCATTATATTAGCAAATATGAACGAGGTTGTATTTTGTGTTTATTGGGGAGATTTTGTTATTGGCATCAGTAGTTGTGGTTCTGGAGTGCCATTGGGGGCCACTGACTGTGCCTTCAGTCCAACAAGGCTCCAAGGTGGTGGACTATTTTTGTTATTTCCTTCCATTTTTTTCGTTTCCTGTCACTAAAAAATCACTTGGAGTGAGGTTGTCGTAACTACTATTATGCAGAGCATTTCGGGCAAATTAGATAAGTTTTGTCCCAGGATGCGACCCACACCAGTCCACTAACACCCAGGTAACCATTTTACACTGATGGGTGAACATGGACAGCAGGTGTCTTATGGAAACACGTCCCTAATGTTGTCCAGCCGTACCGGGGAGTCGAACTCCAGACCTCAGTGTGTGAGCTGAGTGCGCTAGCGATCGAGCTACGGGATCTTTTATAGGACTTTTTACAGGACCATTTACGGGACCATTTACGGGACCATTTACGGGACCATTTACGGACCATTTACTGGACCATTTACGGGACCATTTACAAATCAGACTAACTGTTAATGGGTCTTGTAAACGGTCCAGTCGGATCAAAACGTCGTAGTAAGTCTGTTCTGTATGCTGGTTATTTGTCTACTCTATGTAAATGAGTTATGTTTTTCTGTAAGATAACTACAGACGAAGATTGTTAACCGTCTTTAAACTTTGTATGTTGATGTATTCTGCAAAACAAGACTGTGTCAACTAATTATTGGGCAGCATTAGTGCTACTTTCGTAGCTCCATTACGAAATGAATAACATTATTGTACATATCATTTGTGAGTGCTATTGGGCTGCAGTTACAGCAGAGAAAACCTGTCCTCAGACACACATGTTAATTATTTACCTCCTCGCTTAAGAAGGAATATAAACATGAGTAGACAGTGTTAAGGACAAAACATATTTCGTGTATTTTCCGATACAAGTAACATGTGTACTTAGATCATCAATACTACAATTTTTCACTTATTCTCTGCTGTTCCATTAGCCATACTTGCTCCCCACCCAAAAAAAATTATCACGATTTTTTTTATAATTTAGAAAAGCTGAACATTATCTAAGTAAAATAACGCCCGTAGCAAAATTTACATAATTGTTATTCATGAATGGTAAACAATACCAACAAGGTGTTACAAACTCTAATCACACAATAAAGCGGAAAAGTAATGTGAAGGACCTGGGAGTGGTAATGTCTGAGGATATCACCTTCGAGGATCATAACAGTGCCACTATCACATTTGCGAGGAAAATGATGGGATGGATAATGAGAACATTCAAGACAAGAGATGCTAAGCCAATGATGATTAATTTTAAATCACTTGTTCTCTCTAGGCTGGAATACTGCTGTACATTATCAGCTCCATTCATGACAGGTGAAATCGCAGAGCTACATAATGTACAGAGAACCTTTAATGCACATATCAGTTCCATCAAACACCTTAACTACTGGGAAAGCTTGGAAGCACTTGACTTGTACTCACTGGAACACAGGCGAGAGAGATATATCATAATCTACACTTGGAAAATCCTAGAGGGACTGGTCCCTAATCTGCACACAGAAATCACTCCCTACGAAAGCAAAAGACTTGGCAGGCGATGCAACATACGCCCAATGAAAAGTAGGGGCGCCATTAGTACACTAAGAGAACACACCATAAGTGTCCTGGGCCCAAGACTGTTCAACAGCCTCCCACCAGCCATAAGGGGAATTACCAATAGACCCCTGGTTGTCTTCAAGAGGGAGCTGGACAGATACCTAAAGTCAGTGCCGGGTCAGCAGGGCTGTGGTTCGTACGTGGTTCCTATTATTATTAAACGCCTCACCATTTATTCCATTCATCTCCTCCCCATAGGTCGACTGCTAGCGCACTCATCTCACACACTGAAGTCCGTGGTTCGATTCCCGGTACAGGTGGAAACATGACGTGTTTCCTTAAGACACCTGCTGTACCTGTTAACCTAGCAGTAAATTACGCACCTAGGTATTAGTCGACTGGTGTAGGTCGCATCCAGGGGACAAACTTGACATAATTTGCCCGAAATGCTCTGCATAACAAGGGCTTTCTATATAGTAGTATGCCATTGATGTCAACTAGGCCTGTATACAATGTACTTGTACTTGTAGATATATAGATTATTATTATTATTATATTAGGAAAGTCCACTGGTTCCTGATCAGCAATGCTAATCCTCCACCTTCTCAGTTTCCTCTGTCCCTTATCATTAACTGATATCCTACTGGGAAAACCACATATGTAATCACCTCATGGAGTTTGATCTCTGTTATTGCTACAATATCTGAGGAAGCCTTACCTATACATTCTTCCCATTCATCAACCTTATTTTTATCACATCAGCATTATTATAACACACTTTCAGTTTCGTTTCTGTTATTGTGAGCAGGGTGTTTGAGATTCACGTCTCTGGAATTGTGCCAATGTGTGAGGAAGGAGTGGGTGTAGGGGTGGATGTTGGGGTAAGGGCTGGTTGCGGGGGTGAATCTTGCACTGGAAGAGAGTTGGAATGTGTGTGGGGGTGAGGGGGTATGAGAAAATTGGGCGCAAAGGGAAGGCAGAATGGGAGGTGGGATTGAAGGAGGTTGTGAGAAAGAATTCATCATTGGCTGGTGTTACTAATAGGGGTGGAGGTGGGGGATAATGGGGTAAGTTATGGTTGGCTTTAAAGCAGGAGGAGACCAAGAAATACTACAAATGGGTTTAGACAAGTTGCAGGAGTGGTGGGCTGACAAGTGACTACTGGAATTTGACCAGTAAATGCAAAATAATTGGAATTGGAGAAGACCAAAGACGACTGGAAACTGTACATACTCGGGGAACAAAGGCTGCAAACCTCATTAAAAGAGGAGGACTTCGGGGTGAGCAATGTTCCGAGCATTTCACTTAAGTCACATATCAACCGTATAACCGCTGCAGCAAATGTGAAGCTGGCATATTTAAGGGTAGCTTTCAGAAACATCAACAAGGAAGCATTCACAACCTAATACACGACATATGTCAAGACCATCTTGGAGAATTCAGCGCCAATATGGATTACACAGTGTTAAGCATGTAAAGAAGATGGAAACATTGCAAAAGTTTGCAATAAAACTAGTCTCAGAGCTAAGGGGTATGACCTATGAGGAGAGGCGAGAGGAGCTAAACCTGACGACACTAGAGAGCAGAAGGACCAGAGGGAACATGATTACGAAGTATAAAATACTGAGAGGAACTGGCAGGGTGGGCAGGGAGTGTTTGAGAGGCGGGCCTCAGGTACAAGAGGGCACAGCTGGACGTTAAAAGCAGCGACGAATCACAGGGATGTTAGAAAATACTTCTGTATCTTCAGAGTGGTCAGGAAATGGAGCGACTTAAGTAACGAAGAGGTAGAGGCAGATTCCATACATAGATTTAAGAATAGGTATGAAAGGGCTTACGCAGCCAGGCTATTGGGCATGTTATTTTGTATTAAAAGATAATAACAATACATTATGCCTACTGGCCGGTGTTCGGCAAGCCTACTAAAGTGTAACCCTCTCAAACTTTTAAGCTATCAGCTACATAGAATCTAGACTGGGATGGCCTAGAAGGCCTTATGTGCGACCCATCTATAAGATGCTCTCCTGACTCTAGTGTGCACACTGCTCATGACAACTCCAATTGAAAATAAAAAAATGAAATTTCTGTTCCATCGCTGTTTTCTTGTCAAGATGTGGGATCATCCCCCCCTCCATCACACACACACACACTTACATACACACACCATATGGTGTGTGTATATGGTGTACACTTGTATATGGTGTACACTCTGTACACCATATACGTCAGGCCCATACTGGAGTATGCAGCACCAGCTTGGAACCCACACCTGGTCAAGCACGTCAAGAAATTAGAGAAAGTGCAAAGGTTTGCAACAAGACTAGTCCCAGAGCTAAGGGGATTGTCCTACGAAGAAAGGTTAAGGGAAATCGGCCTGACGACACTACAGGACAGGAGGGTTAGGGGAGACATGATAACGACATATAAAATACTGCGAGGAATAGATAAGGTGGACAGAGACAAGATGTTCCAGAGAGGGGACACAGAAACAAGGGGTCACAATTGGAAGTTGAAGACTCCTATGAGTCAAAGGGATGTTAGGAAGTATTTCTTCAGTCATAGAGTTGTCAGGAAGTGGAATAGCCTAGAAAGCGACATAGTGGAGGCAGGAACCATACATAGTTTTAAGACGAGGTTTGATAAAGCTCATGGAGCAGGGAGAGAGAGTGGACCTAGTAGCAATCAGTGAAGAGGCGGGGCCAGGAGCTATGAATCGACCCCTGCAACCACAAATAGGTGAGTACAAATAGGTGAGTACACACACACATCAACAAAGGGGCACAAATGGAAGTCGAAAACTCAGACAAGTTATTTAGACGTTAGAAATTATTTCTTAAGTAAAAGAGTTAAGTGGATTAATCTGGAGAGGGATGTAGTTGAGGCAGGATCTATACATAGATTTAAGAAAAGGTACGATAAAGCTGTTTGAGCAGAGAGTGGACCTAGTAACGACCAGCAAAGAGGCGGAGCCAGGCGCTACGAATCGACCCTTGCAACCACAAAAAGGTGAGTAAACACACACACACGCCCCGATGGCATGGTGGCTAGCGCTCTTGCTTCACGCACGGAGGGCCCGGGTTCAATTCCCGGCGGGGCTGAAACATTTCGAAGTGTTTCCTTACACACACACACATATATACAACAGGCCTAGTGTCTAATCGACATGTGCCTAGTACAAAATGGTAACTAACACACACACACACATACACACACACACACACACATACACACACACATACACACACACACACTCACACACACTCACACACACACAAACACTCACACACCGTTCATTTTCCACTATAGAGTGAATCTGTAAAATAAAAAATAAACATTTTCTCCATAAAGCCAGGCAGAGAATCGTTCACTAATTCAGAAAGCCATCGATCACGGCAACGGGCGTCCTGTCGACTCCATAAATTATAAAGTTAACATATCATCTATCAAGCTAGTAGACAGTTCCGTTTTTATAACTAATGTTTATCCAGCGGCACGCTACTGGACTAGCTGAGTCAGGAAGGTAGCAAGACTAATAGCCAGCCACCCAGACTACCACCCAGCCACCCAGACTACCACCCAGCCTCCAAGACAGCCACCCAGCCTCCAAGACAGCCACCCAGCCTCCAAGACAACTACCCACCCAGCCAACAAGACTACCACTCAGGCAGCAAGACTATCACCCAGCCAACCATCCAGACTACTACCCACCCAACCACCAAGACCACCACCAATCCACCAAAACTACCACCCAGCCTCCAAGACAACCACCCAGCCTTCAAGACAACCACCCAGCCTCCAAGACAACTACTCTCCCAGTTACCAATACTCCCACCAAGCCAGCCACTCACACTACCACCCAGCCACCAAGACTTCCACAGAGGCCACCCAGACTACCACCCAGCCACCAAGACTACCACCCAGCCACCCAGACTACCACCCTGCCACCAAGACAACCACGCAGCCACCAAGACAACCACCCAGCCACCAAGACAACCACCCAGTCATCAAGACAACTAACCAACCCATCTCCTAGCTATCAAGTTAACCCAGACATTAAGGCAACCAGGCAGCCAGTCATCCAACCACCAAAGCAACCAGCTAGATAACCACCCAGTCTTGAAGGCAACCAGCCAATTATCCAACCCCTCACTGACAGCCTGCTAGCAATAGCGGCGGCCAGATAGACAGCCATTAAAAAACTACGGCTTCCAGCCATTAAGATAAGAAATCAGTCTGTCAATTAGCTATTTAGGCAACCAGCGAACAACCCAATCATTCAATCAACTAGAATCTCATGTACACTGATACACTGATTGCCACTCCGTTACTGAGACAACCAGTCAACCAATAAGATATTTAGAGAATCAACCAGGCAACCAGCCATCCTGCCAGCAGGCCAAGCAGCCAACCAATCAACCATTCAGTCTTGAAGGTAATTTTGCAGCCAACCGATCAGCCATTTAAATATTCAGCTAGCCAAGTAGCCAGCCAACAACCATGCCAGCTAGCCAGTCAACCAGCTAGCCAGTCAAGCAGCTAAATACCCAACTAATCAGTGAGCCAGCCACTCAGTACAGCAGCCAGCCATTAAGACAGCCAACTAGTTATTCAGTCAGACATCCAGTCAGCCAATCAGCTATATAATTAACCGACCAAACAGTTTACTTCCCTGACAGCCAACCAGTCTCCCAACCAGTCACCCAGAGAGTCAGCCTGTGGAAGTAGATCACACCCGAGGTAAGGGCCAGTAGTAGTGAAGATGGTTGTGATGTCATCTGAACCAAATTTCCATGATGTGCAACCACGAAGAACATCCCCTTCGCTATTGAAAGCATTTTAGGAGGGTAATCTTCCCACTACTCATAAACCAGAATATAAAGCGTTAACCCATTTCATCCAAACTACCAACAAACTGGGCAATATGTAAACGCCATCAGTTACTGAGTATTTTCATCTGGCAGAGACCAGGGGAGCACCCGAACGTTGATTCCCCACAAGGAACCTCAGTAATAACAAACATCCCTGAACCCACACAACTCATCACTGAACACCACTACTTGTGCAATCACCGGGAGCAGGGAGGTAACAAGACTAATAGCCAGCCACCAAGACTACCAGCCAGACACAAACACTACCACCCAGCCAACCACCTAGACTACCACCCAGCCAACCACCTAGACTACCACCCAGCTCCCACGACTACTACCCAGCCACCAAGACTAACACCCAGCCACCAAGACTATCACCCAGCCAACCACAACACAACCATAGCGACATGAAAACATTAGACAAGAGTAACAGCTGTCTGTCTGTGTTTATTGTGTCTGTGTGACAGTTCATGTTGTCTGTGTGCTTGTATGTTATGTCTGCCTGTGCCTTTTTCTGATCAATTTTCTGTCTATTTTCTTCTATTTATTTATCTTGCTAAAGTCTATCTGCCATTGTTCTCCGTCTCCTTGCAACAATGGCAGATAGACTTTAGCAAGATAGATAAATAGAAGAAAATAGACAGAAAATTGATCAGAAAAAGACACAGGCAGACATAACATACAAGCACACGAACTGTCACACAGACATAACATACAAGCACAAGAACTGTCACACAGACATAACATACAAGCACACGAACCTTCACACAGACATAACATACAAGCACACGAACTGTCACACAGACATAACATACAAGTACACGAACCTTCACACAGACATAACGTACAAGCACACGAACTGTCACACAGACATAACATACAAGCACACGAACCTTCACACAGACATAACATACAAGCACACGAACTGTCACACAGACATAACATACAAGCACAAGAACTGTCACACAGACATAACATACAAGCACAAGAACCTTCACACAGACATAACATACAAGCACAAGAACTGTCACACAGACATAACATACAAGCACAAGAACTGTCACACAGACATAACATACAAGCACACGAACCTTCACACAGACATAACATACAAGCACACGAACCTTCACACAGACATAACATACAAGCACAAGAACTGTCACACAGACATAACATACAAGCACACGAACCTTCACACAGACATAACATACAAGCACAAGAACTGTCACACAGACATAACATACAAGCACAAGAACTGTCACACAGACATAACATACAAGCACAAGAACCTTCACACAGACATAACATACAAGCACACGAACTGTCACACAGACATAACATACAAGCACACGAACCTTCACACAGACATAACATACAAGCACACGAACCTTCACACAGACATAACATACAAGCACACGAATCTTCACACAGACATAACATACAAGCACAAGAACCTTCACACAGACATAACATACAAGCACACGAACTGTCACACAGACATAACATACAAGCACACGAACCTTCACACAGACATAACATACAAACACATAGACATCATGAACTGTCACACAGACACAAAAAACACAGACATGTTAAACACAAACACAGGATGGCACAAAAAACAAGCAGATACAACAAACATAGGAAGACAGACAAAACCTAAATACAACAAATATAGTCTCAACAAGCACGGAACATACAATAAGGACAGAGACGCAACAATTACAGGCAAACAAAAAAAACAGACACAACAAAAACAGACGCACCAAGAATAAAAATCACAGACAGAAACGATGACGACTGTTAATTACAAGAAATAGAGCGAGAGAGAGAGAGAGAGAGAGAGAGAGAGAGAGAGAGAGAGAGAGAAGAGAAGAGTAGAGAGATAGAGAGAAAAAGAGAGAGAGAGAGAGAGAGAGAGAGAGAGAGAGAGAAGAGAGAAGAGAGAAGAGAAGAGGAGTTTAAATTCCTTTGATGTTTCTCTGGCTACGTTTTCTTTCACTGTGAATTTTATAAAAGAAGCTTCACATAATAGTATTGTTTGGTTCTTAAAGAAAGTGTGTGTGTACTCACCTATTTGTGGTTGCAGGGGTCAAGTCATAGCTCCTGGACCTGCCTCTTCACTGATTGCTACTAGGTCCTCTCACTGCCTGCTCCATGAGCTTTATCAAACCTCGTCTTAAAACTATGTATGGTTCCTGCCTCCACTACGTCACTTTCTAGGCTATTCCACTTCCTGACAACTCTATGACTGAAGAAATACTTCCTAACATCCCTTTGATTCATAGGAGTTTTCAGCATCCAATTGTGACCCCTTGTTTCTGTGTCCCATCTGTGGATCATTCTGTCTTTGTCCACCTTGTCAATTCCTCGCAGTATTTTATATGTCGTTATCATGTCTCCCCTAACCCTCCTGTCCTCCAGTGTCGTCAGGCCGATTTCCCTTAACCTTTCTTCAAAGGACATTCCCCTTAGCTCTGGAACTAGTCTTGTTGCAAACCTTTGCACTTTCTCTAATTTCTTGACGTGCTTAACCAGGTGTGGGTTCCAAACTGGTGCTGCATACTCCAATAAGGACCTGACGTATAATGTAGTGATGTATCGGATATCCGCATCCGCATCCGCGGAACATCTGCACAATTTCTAACATCCGCAAAATAACTAAGACATCCTCATACACATCCGCATCCGCGGATATCTAAATTTTCACATCCGATAAATTTCTAGTATATGGTGTACATTCTTTTGAACGATTCCTTACTGAGGTATTGGAACGCTATTCTTAAGTTTGTAAGACGCCCATTCGCTGTAGCATTTATATGATTGATGTGTGCCTCAGGAGATGTGCTCGGTATTATACTCACCCCAAGATCTTTTCCTTGAGTGAGGTTTGCAGACTTTGGCCACCTAGACTATACTCTGTCTGCGGTCTTCTTTGCCCTTCCCCGATCTTTATGACTTTGCATTTGGCAGGGTTAAATTCAAGGAGCCATTTGCTGGACCAAGCTTGTAGCCTGTCCAGGTCTCTTTGTAGTCCTGCCTGATCCTCGACCAATTTAATTCTCCTCATTAACTGCACATCATCTGCAAACAGGGACGCTTCTGAGTCTATCCCTTCCGTTATGTCATTCACATATAACAAACACAGTACAGGTCCTAGGACTGACCACTGTGGAACCACGCTCGTCACAGGTGCCCACTCTGACACCTCGTCAAGTACCATGACTCGTTGTTGCCTCCCTGTCAGATATTCTCTGATCCATTGCAGTGCCTTTCCTGTTACGTGTGCCTGATCTTCTAGCTTTTGCAATAACCTCTTGTGAGGAACTGTGTCGAACGCCTCCTTGCAGTCCAAGAAAATGCAGTCTATCCACCCCTCTCTCTCGTGTCTTACTTCTGTTAGCGTGTCATAAAACTCCAGTAGGTTTGTGACAGGATTTTCCTTCTCTGAAACCGTGCTGGTTGTTGTTTATAAGCTTGTGTCTTTCTAGGTGCTCCACCACTCTCCTGATGATCTTCTCCATGACTTTGCATACTATACACGTCAGTGACACAGGTCTGTAATTTAATGCCTCGTGTCTGTCTCCTTAAAAAATGGGACTACATTTGCAATCTTCCATACCTCAGGTAGTTGCCGAGTTTCAACGGATGTATTGAAGATTTTTGTTAGTGGCACACAGCATCTCTGCTCCCTCTCTAAGGACCCATGGAGAGATGTTGTCTGGTCTCACCGCCTTTGAGGTATCAAGTTCACATAGCTTCTTCACCTCCTCCTCGGTTGTATGTGTACTCACCTAATTGTACTCACCTAATTGTTATTGCAGGGTCGAGACTCAGCTCCTGGCCCCGCTTCTTCGCTGTCCACTACTGGGTCTCTGCTCTCCCTGCTCCATGAGCTTTATCATACCTTGTCTTAACACTATGTATGGTTCCTGCCTCCACTATATCTTTCTCTAGACTCTTCCACTTCCTAACTACTCTATGGCTGAAGAAATGCTTCCTAACATCCCGTTGACTCAACTGAGTCTTCAGCTTCCAGTTGTGTCCCCTTGTTTCTGTGTTCCCTCTCTGGAACATCCTGTCACTGTCTACCTTGTCGATTCCCCGCAGTATTTTGTATGTCGTTATCATGTCTCCTCTGACTATTCTTTCCTGCAGTGTTGTTAGTCCTATTTCCCTCAACCTTTCTTCATAGGACAGACCCCTGAGTTGTGGAACTAGCCTTGTCGCAAACCTTTGCACTTTCTCTAGTTTCTTTACGTGCTTGACCAGGTGTGGGTTCCAAACTGGTGCTGCATATTCTAGTATGGGCCTGACGTACACGGTGTACAGTGTCTTGAACGATTCCTTGTTAAGGTAACGGAACGCTAATCTTAGGTTTGCCAGTTGCCCATATGCTGCCGCA
The DNA here is from genome assembly GCA_009830355.1 of Cherax destructor. Lineage (NCBI taxonomy): Eukaryota > Metazoa > Arthropoda > Malacostraca > Decapoda > Parastacidae > Cherax > Cherax destructor. The sequence continues at coordinate 38,124 of WNWK01007550.1, read as the reverse complement.
GTTATCTGGTTGATGTGTGCCTCCGGAGACGTGCTTGGCGTTATACTCACCCCAAGGTCTTTCTCCTTTGCCGAGGTTTGTAGCCTTTGTCCGCCTAGCCTGTACTCTGTCAGCGGTCTTCTTTGCCCTTCTCCGATCTTCTTGACTTTGCATTTGGTGGGATTGAATTCGAGAAGCCATTTGCTAGACCAGATGTCAAGCTTGTCCCGGTCTGTTTGAAGTCCTGCTTGGTCCTCTTCCGATGTGATTCTCCTCATTAATTTCACATCATCTGCGAGTCTATCCCGTCCGTCATGTGTGTGTGTGTGTGTGAATATGGACTCACCTATATGTGGGTGCAGAGATCGAGTTGTAGCTCCTGTGCTCTCTAGACTGTGTAGCAAGACTCTTGTGATGTCACCTGTGGCAGACGTGTACATCAACAGGTGAGCTTGCCATCCCAGCTTATTCCACATGTTAGTTCTGTGGAAAAGAGGAGACACACTACCTTTACCATTATATAGTTGACTGTTCAGTTGTAAGTGACTTTAGTCTTCGTGGACTGTAATACTTGAAACTGCGTAAATATTTTAACTATTCTGATGTGCTGGAGGATATCTTCATTGTGTACCCTAAACTTGAAACGCTCATTAGCAGCCTAATGAGGCCCCAGTTGCATGTTAATATATGCATATATAAAATAAGGAGCACCTCAATTATAGCCACCTTAATTCTACGCCTTTCAAGAGAGTGCGGATTCTGGGCCCTCAGTTTTTCCTCCTAGGAAAGATTTCTGATCCATGGGATCAACTTTGTCAGCCATGTGGAAAAAGACACTTATGTACGGTTCAGGACATGTATTAAAGGTAACGTTTCGCCACGAATGGCTTCTTCAGTCCTAATACAGAGATAACTATGAAAACGAGTATATGTAGTGGCAGGAGTCTGGTCAAAAGTCGCGTGGGTCGTCTCGTGTCTCGTGTCCCTACCAACCCCAAGTCAGCGAGGCTTTATGGTTTACCGAAGACCCACAAACCAAATGTGCTTAAGAGACCTATTACATCTAGTATTGGCAGAGCCCCGCACAGGATAGCTGGGGTTTTGGCGAAATATTTATATCGAAACTTCTGGGTACGATTAGTCAGGCTCACCTGAGGCATTCAGGTGACCTCCTCCTTAACCGTGTCAGGGATCTCGACATGAATGATAAGAAGCTTTCAAGTTTCGACGTCACTGCCTTATTCACCAATGTTCCAGTTGATCAAGCCATTGATCGTCTTTGCAGGGTGATTGACGATGATACAGAGTTACTGTACCTTTCCAGGATTATGTGAGCTTTGTCGAACTATGTGTTCGTTATAACTGTTTTAGATTCGGAGACAAAAAGTATAAACAAGTGTTGGTGCAGCCATGGGCTCACCCCTTTGTGCAGTATTAGCCAATTTATATATGGAGGACCTTGAATCCAGATGGATCCTCAATAACAGATCAGTTACATGGTATTTTATATGTCGCTATCATATCCCCTCTATCTCTCCTGTCCTCCAGTGTCGTCTGGTCGATTTCCCTTGACCTCTCCTCGTAGGACATGCCCCTTAGCAAACCTTTGCAGTTTCTCTAATTTCCTTACATGCTTGGCTAGATGTGGGTTCCAAACTGGTGCTGCATACTCCAATATAGGTCTGACATACACAGTGTACAGGGACCTGAACCATTCCTTATTGAGATGTCGGAATGCTATTCTTAGATTTGCTAGGCGCCCATATGCTGCAGCAGTTATTTGGTTGATGTGCCCCTCAGGAGATGTGCCCGGTGTTATACTTACCCCAAGATCCTTTTCCTTGAGGAAGGTTTGTAGTCTCTGGCCCATAGACTGTACTCCGTCTGCGGCCTTCTTTGCCCTTCCCCAATCTTTTTAACTTTGCACTTGGTGGGGTTGAACTCCAGGAGCCAGTTTCCAGACCAGGCCTGCAGCCTTTCTAGTTCCGCTTGGCCCTCGTCCGACTGAATTCTTCTCGTCAACTTCACATCATTTGCAAACAGAGACACTTCTGAGTCTATTCCTTCCATTATATCGTTCACATACACCGGAAACAGCACCGGTCCTAGGACTGACTTCTGTGGAACCCCACTCGTCACAGGTACCCACCCTGACACCTCGTCACGTACCATGACTCACTGATGTCTTTGGGTATTTGTATCGGACCCTTAATTCACACCCGGAAAATGCTGTCTTGATTGAAGAAGTATCGCTGAGGAATGTCACACGTCCTAGTCTGGAAATTTGTTACACTCACAATTACGTTCTTCAATATTTGTCTATTTGCAGTAATGTCACTACAAGAAGCTGCACACACTTCTCTGTAATATACCGCTACTGTGGATTGTCTTTTATGCACAAAAACGCGCTGGGACATAGTTCTTTATCTGTTAACCCGGCGTTAATGTTCCCTCTGGGATATGATAAAGCAATGTAATCCCGTCACCCTCGCTAGCCCCCCCCGCTTGCTCTGGGCGTCATCCCAACATAAAGGAAGTGTCGATCCATCATGTTTCCCTTGCTTGCCAAACTTCTACAGGAAGCAATGCAGAATGCCTGATTTCTTGCTGTGTCTGGGCTTAGACGACTGTGTATGTTATCTTTAACATGATATTAGAGTGGGTGTAGGATTTTCTTAATTTTCCTACTACTATAAGAGATCAATTGTCTCTCATTAACAACATATAGTAGGAACAGTGGTCAGCCGTGACGTACAAGGAAGTGGCATGTCTACACTGGTACATCTGTGTCCAATTACTTGATGCAGAAGAAAACAAGACGTCATTGTCCCTTTCTGAGGGCTGGGCTCATCAGTTGAAAAGGGCTTGAAAAGGCTGAAGGGGGCCGATACCCCCTCTCTTGGAGAAATTTCTCCACACAAGAATTAAAAAAAAAAATATTGGTTTTTCGTATGAAATGGTATAGAATCTTTTTCTGAAGGTAATAAAACAAAAAGTACGAAATTTGATATTTACGCATCGGCGATTTTGCCCACTTTGAGTCCTATTTTCGGCCAATTACATTGTTCTATTAGATCAAATTCTTAGCTATTTCGCTAGTATGTTTTCCATTTTACCTATTGAACATAAGAAATCGCCCAATCAACTATTTCGACTACCCAATAAAGTTATCGGAATTTGGTAATTTGACAATTTTCATGCAAAGTTCAGAATATTCCAATTTCAAAATAGGGTCCAGAATAAACAATGCAGGCATTCCTGGCACTAAAATAACATTTTCTCTGTTTATTAGTTACGTTTTCAGGATTTACAAATGAATTCCATTTTGATTTTTTATTCACATTAAATTGTTTATTCACACCAAAAAATAGAAGATTTACTGTCATGCAATATTGTAATAATTGTATAAATAATATCAGCGCATTTGTGAACACACATTAGACCCACCAGCTGACGTGTATTGGACGTATGATATGAGTTGTTTACTCCTGAGGATCGGCAAAAATCGAACATTTTCGTTAATTGGAGCTCAATTTCAAGCTATTTTCATTATGAAAACTAATCAAAATCATATTTCTGTCTGTAACATATCTTCCATTCTATCAAATGAGACCAAGAAAACTCGAATACAACCGTAAAAACCATACGGAAATACACCGCAAAGTCGCTGTTTTAATCCAAAAACACAGTCGCAGTTTTTTTCACATTATGCATTGTGTGCTTCATGACTTGTTTTATATGGTACACACTAACTACATAGATGCATTCTCTCATATCTAGGCCCAAATTTACCTTTCACAGCTTATATGAGTGAGCTGAGCTGATGATGTAGTACTACGGCTTGGACCCTGGCTTCAAAGCCGTAGAACTACGGGACGGACCCTTAGAGGGATAGAGAATGTACAGACAACCTTTACTGCACGTATAAGTTCCGTCAAACACCTTAACAACTGGGAACGCTTGGAAGCACTGGACTTGTACTCATTGGAGTGCAGGCGAGAGAGATGCATCATAATCTACTACTAGAAAATCCTAAAGGGACTGGTTCCTAATCTGCACACAGAAATCACTCCCTACGAAAGCAAAAGACTTGGCAGGCAATGCAACATACTCCCAATGAAAAGCAGTGGCGCCATTAGTACACTAAGAGAAAGCACAATAAGTGTCCTGAACCCAAGACTGTTCAACGGCATTCCACCAGGAATAAGGGGAATTACCAATAGACCCTTGGCTGCCCTCAAGCGGGAGCTGGACAAGTACCTAAAGTCAGTGTCGGATAAGCCGGGCTGTGGTTCGTACGTTGGACTACGTGCGGCCAGCAGTAACAGCTTAGTTGATCAGGCCCTGATCTACTGGGAGGCCTGGTCATGGAATGGGCCGCTGGGGTGTTGATCCCCGGAATACCCTCCAGGTAGACTCCAGGTAGGTAGCTTTAAGACAAGATACAACAAAGCTCATGGAGCAGGGAGAGTGGACCTAGTAGCGACCAGCGAAGAGGCGGGGCCGGAAGCTGTGTATCGACCTCTGCAACTACAAATAGGTGAGTACAAATAGGTGAGTGTACACACACACCAAAAATGCTAAAGATAGTCCTCCTCTCATAGCAATTACTTGAGTTAATATTCAGTCTGGCGTGAACGCTGCCACAAGCTACAGTAATTACGCTCACTGTATTCAACCTTCCCTGAAGCCAATTTCTGATTTGACTCAATAACTTTAATGCAAACATACGTTGATATTAAACGAACCGTAACTGCTGCTACTCACGTAGTTCCAGGAACAGTAGTGGAGGCTACAAGTGCTACTGTGACTGCTGCTACTCACGTAGTCCCAGAACTACGTCACAGACCAGGCCGCGGGGGCGTTGACCCCCGGAACTCTCTCCAGGAATTCTCCAGGTAAACTTCGTACTCACGTAGTGGAATCTGTAAGTGCTGCTGTGACTACTACTCACGTAGTCCCAGGAACAGTAGAGGAGTATACAAGTGCTGCTATGACCATATGCTGCACAGAATGCTGTATTACTAAGTCACTTGCTCGTGGGAGTTCCTCAGGCATCTTAAGCTGTTGAAAATCCTAAGACACACTTACCATCTACGCCTCCAGTCACTTCAGTAGTACGCTTACACCAGCTAAAACACAAAGATTTAATCACTTCAACTCCACTTATACCAACTCGCCAGGTTTTATTTTTAAAGTAGCTTTACGGATTATATGAAATTATTCTGTAATCGCATAATTCCATCAGAGAGCCAGGGATTTCAACTGCAAATGCAACATCAGCCTTGGCTCTCAGCCAGTATCGGCTCAACACATTTACTGACCTGGAAACGCATCTTAATACTGATGTATAAAGCAATACGTGGATGGGATTTGACCATAAATACATTTTAATGCAACTAACTCATTTTAGAGATGGATTTGTTGAGTGGAACTTGTAGGTTAAAAGCTCAAACATACTTGTGGACTGTACTTTGAGGAATGGTCTTGTTTGTGTGGTAGAGTGTTTGTGTTGGAGAAAATTTATGTCTCTGTTTGGGATTGTTTATGTCTTAGAATGTTTGTGTGAAGAATATTTGTGTTGAAAATGGTATAAAATACCGATAAGTTGATGAGAATGTTGGGTATCTTCACTGTTGAAAAATTCTCCTACGCGGTGGGCTTCATCAGTCAAATACAGAGGTGAATGTATTGTAGGTTGCAGGAGTAAGTGGCGAGGTAAAGATGGAATCAGTCCATCAATCTTTGAGAAATAGTTTGAGGTAGTCAGTCCCTCAGTTTGAGGTAGTCAGTCCCTCAGCTTGAAGTAGTCAGTCCCTCAGTTTGAGGTAGTCAGTCCCTCAGTTTGAGGTAGTCAGTCCCTCAGTTTGAGGTAGTCAGTCCCTCAGTTTGAGGTAGTCAGTCCCTCAGTTTGATGTAGTCAGTCCCTCAGTTTGAGGTAGTCAGTCCCTCAGTTTGAGGTAGTCAGTCCCTCAGTTTGAGGTAGTCAGTCCCTCAGTTTGAGGTAGTCAGTCCCTCAGTTTGGAGACGAGTTCAGCATGGAGCCACTACTCTTGCAGCCTACAGTACATTCACTTCTGTATTTGACAGATGAAGCCTACCGTGTAGGCGAAACGTTTCAACAATAAACATACCCAACTGTTGTGCAGGAAAACATTTGCGTGGGGGAATGTTTATATTAGGTAAAATAACACAGTTGCAACTAATGTGGCATTTTATTGTGGCAACGTTTCGCTCTCCAGAAGCTGCGTCAAGGCGTTACAAACAATAAATGGACACAGGAGGTATAAATAGGCTTCGAGTGAGGTGTAGTAGTTGTAATACTGGTGGAGGTAATAGTAGTAGTAGTAGTAGTAGTGATACATGTGGTAGAAACAGTCGACTTGTACATGGGTAAAAAGGTTATGGGAATGTACATGTACAAACATAAACATGGGAATGTTCATGTTTGTGTGGAAAAAATACGTTTGAGAATATTTCTCAAGGAGAATGTCTGTTATTGTTTTGGGAATATTTGCCTGGTACACTGTGTCAGAAATGGCAGAGTCTTTGGTGTTGCTGAATAATTTCGTTTGTGTGACAGTTTACCGGAAAATATGAGTGTGTGTATATGTTCGTGTGTAAGAGCCTGCACTAAGCGTTTGTTTTTAACGGAACTGACTGAAAATGTCAGAGTGACGGTGACTGAACTGAGACGCAGGTCTCCACCTTATCGTTGACCTGTTAATTGTTCTTGAAATGATGGCGTCCTCCCGGGGTCAGGGGTCAGGGGTCCCTTACCATTTGAATGAACTTTCAGTTCCAAATACGAAGTTCGAGTGCCATTATACGCTTCTGCAATAGCTAATTCATTATCCGCTATTTTATATGTCTTTTTATAACTACTTTCCGAGTTTCAACACACTCATCTGCAACAGTTAGGAGAAAGTAACTTAAACGACGTTTGTGTCTGACTTGGACCATTAACCATGTGACTGGTTAATGGGGTGCAAGTGGGACCGAAACGTCGTCGTAAGCGCATCTTTCCTATGTGCGGGTTATCTGTGTATTATGTCTCTTTATTCTTTAAGACGTATCATGTAATCATTGTAACTTACATCCTTTACTTACTCGTCGGATCACTGCATACAGTCGCAGGTTGTCGTGTACGTCATGTCACACATGCGACTTATACTCTCGTTGTAATCGCTCTCTCAACACCTGTAATTAAAATCCTAATTAATCAAGATAAACGACAGCCATATCAACGGTAATCACCTGATCGATGCAGCCCAACTCGTAACAATATATCTTACTGGTTTATTGCAGTTTCATCCATTATAAATGTTAATCTTGGTAATTAGAGCACGATAGTTTGGGATAGTTTACACAAGATGTGTGGTTGACCTCGGTAATGGTGGTCAACACTCACACCTTTTACACAGGTTAAATATTCCAGGGACAAAACAGGCTACAAAACCCTGGAAGTCACGAGAATACTGAAAATTCTTAATTAAAATTAGAAAGTAGACTCGGTATACAACCTTTCCTCATATGAAGTGCGACACGCGTGCAGATTCGAACGTCGCCTTTGCGTGTCCAGAGTCACCGCTGCCAGACAATCGTTTTTCTTCTTTGTTTGTACTAGTTTTGGGAAGGTATTGGTTTTATAGACTTATATAACCGACCTTGTCAAGCATATTGTAACCTAAATACCCAGAAATGAACACAAACACGTACCCGGTACCTCAGGACTGTGTTACTGAACACAAACAAGGTGCCCAGTACCCAAGAACTGTTACTGAACACAAACAAGGTGCCCAGTACCCAAGAACTGTGTTACTGAAGACAAACAAGGTGCCCAGTACCCAAGAACTGTGTTACTGAACACAAACAAGGTGCATAGTATCCCAGCGTTGTGTTCCTCAACACACGCAAGGTGCCCAGTACCCGAAGACTGTGTTATTGAACACAAACAAGGTGCCTAGTACCCCATGACTGTGTTGTTGAACACAAGCAAGGTGCCCAGTACCCCAGGACTGTGTTATTGAACACAAGCAAGGTGCCCAGTACCCGAGGACTGTGTTATTGAACACAAGCAAGGTGCCCAGTACCCCAGGACTGTGTTATTGAACACAAGCAAGGTGCCCAGTACCCCAGGACTGTGTTATTGAACGCAAGCAAGGTGCCCAGTACCCCAGGACTGTGTTATTGAACGCAAGCAAGGTGCCCAGTACCCCAGGACTGTGTTATTGAACCAAACAAGGTGCCCAGTACCCCAGGACTGTGTATTGAACGCAAGCAAGGTGCCCAGTACCCCAGGACTGTGTATTGAACCAAGGAAGGTGTACAGTATCCCAGGACTGTGTTATTGAACGCAAGCAAGGTGCCCAGTACCCCAGGACTGTGTTATTGAACGCAAGCAAGGTGCCCAGTACCCCAGGACTGTGTTATTGAACGCAAGCAAGGTGCCCAGTACCCCAGGACTGTGTTATTGAACGCAAGCAAGGTGTACAGTATCCCAGGACTGTGTTATTGAACGCAAGCAAGGTGCCCAGTACCCCAGGACTGTGTTATTGAACGCAAGCAAGGTGCCCAGTACCCCAGGACTGTGTTATTGAACGCAAGCAAGGTGCCCAGTACCCCAGGACTGTGTTATTGAACGCAAACAAGGTGTACAGTATCCCAGGACTGTGAGTGATAAATGGTTTTGAAAACCGACAAGTTGAAGATTGAGACACTTATGCAACATATAGGAATCTTTATTAAGGAAACGTTTCGCCACACAGTGGCTTCATCAGTCCAATAAAAAACAGAAAGGTGTAAGGAGAGGAGGAGGAGTTTGAGGTAATCAGTCCCTACGCCTGGAGTCTATGTGTTCAGTCCATCAATCTTGTAGAAAGTACAACACAGGGCCGTAGAGGTGGCTTATATACTGTAGTGAGGTGAGGCGAAGCAGGAGGAGGCGGGGTCATAGTGGTACCATCCACTAGTCGAAGTTGGTCTTCGTCAAATGTTGGACAATACTTGTCCAATCTCCTGCTTCGCCTCACCTGACTACAGTATATAAGCCACCTCTACGGCCCTGTGCTGTACCCCAGGACTGTGTTACTGAACACAAACAAGGTTCCTAGTACCCCAGGACTGTGTTACTGAACACAAGCAAGGTGCCCAGTACCCCAGGACTGTGTTATTGAACACAAGCAAGGTGTACAGTACCCCAGGACTGTGTTACTGAACACAAACAAGGTGCCCAGTACCCCAGGATTGTTACTGAACACAAACAAGGTGCCCAGTACTCCAGGAATATGTTACTGAACACAAACAAGGTGCCCAGTACCCAGGACTGTGTTACTGAACACTAGCAAGGTGTACAGTACCCAGGACTGTGCTACAGAACACAAGCAAGGTGCCCAGTACCCCAGGACTGTGTTATTGAACACAAGCAAGATGTACAGTACCCCAAGACTGTGTTACTGAACACAAGCAAGGTGTACAGTACCCCAGGACTGTGTTACTGAACACAAGCAAGGTGCCCAGTACCCCAGGACTGTTACTGAACACAAGCATGGTGCCCAGTACCCCAACATTGTGTTACTGAACACAAGCAAGGTGTACAGTACCCCAAGACTGTGTTACTGAACCCAAGCAAGGTGTACAGTACCCCAGGACTGTGCTACTGAACACAAGCAAGGTGCCCAGTACCCCAGGACTGTGTTATTGAACACAAGCAAGGTGTACAGTACCCCAAGACTGTGTTACTGAACACAAGCAAGGTGTACAGTACTCCAGGACTGTGTTATTGAACACAAGCAAGGTGTACAGTACCCCAGGACAGTGTTACTAAACACAAGCAAGGTGCCCAGTACCCCAGGACTGTGCTACTGAACACAAGCAAGGTGCCCAGTACCCCAGGACTGTGTTATTGAACATAAACAAGGTGCCCAGTACCCCAGAACTGTGTTACTGAACACAAACAAGGTGCCCAGTACCCCAGGACTGTGTTATTGAACATAAACAAGGTGCCCAGTACCCCAGGACTGTGTTACTGAACACAAACAAGGTGCCCAGTACCCCAGGACTGTGTTACTGAACACAAACAAGGTTCCTAGTACCCCAGCATTGTGTTCCTCAACGCAAGCAAGGTACACAGTAACCCAATATTGTGCTCCCCAACACAAACAAAATACTCAGTACGTGTACCACAAAATCTTCAAAAGGCCGAGAACTGCAGCTCAACTTTCTCAAAAGATCTAAAAGATATAATACAGCTTCAGACAAGAGGTACAGAAACTGAAGATCAAAGCTACTAAGAAGCCCTCGATCTATAGCTTAACACTCTTCAGAGACTCATGATATTCATCTCGACACAGTTAATCATTATTAAATATTTGAGTAGACTCTGACAGGGCAGAGTGAAGACACTAAACATTGAACTTTACACATGAACTTTACACATGAACTTTACACATGAGATGCTCAGACAACTTAGCAATGTACTAATATTTTCATTGTCAGATGATGCCAGTGAAGGTGACTAACAAGTATTGAAGTAGCAGAGTTCTATATAGCGACGTACTGAAAATGATTAAATTGGGACTTGAATTAAGTCTGAAAGTTTTTAATATCTTGATGGAAGTAAGATTAAAATGGTAGTCTTCTACGTTGCTTAAAGCCATTGTGGAAATTGTTTGCTATACTGTCATATGATGAACCGCGCTCGCTCGCGGGTGTGCGTACTCACCTAATTGTGGTTGCAGGGGTCGATTCATAGATCCTGGGCCAGCCTCTTTACTCTTTCCCTGCGCCATGAGCTTTATCATACCACGTCTTAAAACTATGAATGGTTCCTGCCAACACTACATTATTTTCCAGACAATACCATTTCCTGACAAATCTACGGCTGAAGAAATACTTCCTAGCATCCCTCTGACTCATCTGAGTCTTCAACTTCCAATTGCGACCCCTTGTTGCTGTGTCCCATTTCTGAAACATCCTGTCTTTGTCCACCTTGTTAATTCTTCGCTGTATTTTATAGGTCGTTATCATGTCCCACTATCCCTCCTTCCTCCATTGTCATCAGTTAAATTTCCGTTAACCTTTCTTAGTAGGGCATTTCCCTTAGCTCCGGGACTAGTTTTGTTGCAATCCTTTGCACTTTCTCTAATTTCTTACCTGCTTGACCTGGTGTGGGTTCCAAATTGGTGCTGCATACTTCAGTATGGCACTGACGTACAAGGTATACAGAGTCTTGACGATTCCTTACTGAGGTATCGGACCGCTATTCTCAGGTTTGCCAGGCGCCCATATGCTGAAGCAGTATATCTGGTTGATGTGATTGCGACCTCGAGGAGATGTGCTCCGGTATTATGACTCTCCCCAGAAGATCCCTTTCCTTGAGTGAGGTTTGCAGTCTTTGGCCCCTAGCCTGTACTCTCTCTGCGGTCTTCTTTTCCCTTCCCCGATCTTCTTGACTTTGCATTTGGTGGGGTTAAATTCCAGGAGCCACTTGATGGACCAAGCTTCCAGCTGCCCAGGTCCCTTTGCAGTCCTATTTGATCATCAACCAATTTAATTCTACTCATTAACTTCACATCATCTGCAAACAGGGACACTTATAAGTCTATCCCTTCCAGCATGTCATTCACGTATACCAGAAACAGCACAGATCCTAGACTGACCCCTGTGGAACCCCGCTCGTCATAGGCGCCCACTCTGACACCTCGTTGTGTGCATGCATATGGATATACTCGCCTAACTGTATTCTCCTAATTGTAGTTGCAAGGGACTACTCACAGCTTCTGGCCCCGCTTCTTCACTGTCTCCCTGCCTCATGAGCTTTATAATACCTCTACTTAAAGCAATGTATGGATCCTGCCTCCACTACGTCACTCTCCAGTCTGGAGAAGTAATTCCTAACATTCTTGTGACTCATCTTGGTTTTCAGCTTCCAGTTGTGACCCCTTGTCGCTGTCTTACATCTCTGAAATATTTTGTCCCTTTCCAACTTGTCAGTTGCTCTCAATATTTTAAGTTGTTTTCATGTCTCCCTATCACTCCTATCCTCCAGTGTCGTCAGGCTGAGTTTCCTTAACGTCTGCTCCTACGACAAACCCCTCAACTGTTGCAAACCTTGGTACTTTTTCTAATTTCTTGACGTGTTTGACCATGTGTGGGTTCCATACTGGTGCTGCATACTCTAATATAGGCCTGACGTACACGGTGTACAGTGTAATGAATGACTTCTTACTTAGATGTCGAAACGGTATTCTCAGGATTGCTAGGCCCCGTATACTGCAAAAGTTACTTGGTTGACGTGCGCCTCAGGAAATGTGCTCTGTATATGCTCATCCCAAGATCCTTTTCTTTGAATCAGTTTTCTAGCCTTTGACTCTTAAGCTGTTCTCCGTCTGCGGTCTTCTTTGTCCTTCCCCAAGCTTCATAACTTTGCAATTGCTGGGATTAAATAAACTCCAGGAGCCGTATGCACAACCAGCCTTGCAGCCTGTCCAGATACCCTTCCCTGTGTGTGTGTGTGTGTGTGTGTACTCACCTACTCTTCACTGGCCGCTACTCGGTCACTCTTTCTGCTCCATGAGCTTTATCATACCTCTTCTTAAAACTTTGTATGGATCCTGCCTCCACTACATCACTTCCCAGACTATTCCACTTCCTGACAACTCTGTGACTGAAGAAAAACTTCCTAACATCCCTGTGATTCATCTGAGTCTTCAACTTCCAACTGTGACCCCTTGTTTCTGTGTCCCATCTCTAGAACATCCTGTCTCTGTCCACTTTGTCTATTCCTCGCAGTATTTTATATGTCGTTATCATATCCCCCTATCTCTCCTGTCCTCCAGTGTCGTCAGGTCGATTTCCCTTAACTTCTCTTCGTAGGACATGCCCCTTAACTCCGGGAATAGTCTTGTTGCAAGCCTTTGCACTTTCTCTAGTTTCCTTACGTGCTTGGCTAGGTGTGGGTTCCAAACTGGTGCTGCATTCTCCAATATGGGCCTAACGTACACAGTGTACAGGGTCCTTAACGATTCCTTATTGAGATGTCGAAATGTTGTTCTTAGGATGCCAGGCATCCGTATGCTGCAGCAGTTATTTGGTTGATGTGCGCCTCAGGATGTGCTCGGTGTTATACTCACCCCAAGATCCTTTTTTTTTTAGTGTGGTTTGTAGTTTCTGGTCCCCTAGACTGTACTCCATCCACGGTCTTCTTTGCCCTTCCCCAATCTTCATGACTTTGCACTTGGTGGGGTTGAACTCCAGGAGCCAGTTGCTGGACTAGGCCTGCAGCCTGTCCAGATTCCTCTGTAGTTCTGCCTGGTCCTCGTCCTATTGATTTCTTCTCATCAACTTCGCATCATCTGCAAACAGGGACACTTTGGAGTCTATTCCTTCCGTCATGTCGTTCACAAATACCAGAAACAACACCGGTCCTAGGACTGATCCCTGTGGAACCCCGCTCGTCACAGGCGCCCACTCTGACACCTCGCCAAGTACCATGACTCGCTGTTCTTCCTGACAGGTATTCCCTGATCCATTGTAGTGCCTTCCCTGTTATTCCTGCCTGGTCCTCCAGCTTTTGCACTAATCTCAAACTAATCAAACGCCTTCTTACAGTCCAAGAAAATGCAGTCTACCCACCCCTCTCTCTCTTGTATTACTGCTGTCACCCTATCGTGTGTGTGTGTGTGTGTGTTGACGTTTCAGTCCGACTTGGACAATTAACTAGTCACATAGAAGCACGAAGAGAAGGGAGCTTATATTCGAGAGGGAGACTGGCCAGTAGTAGTAGTAGAGGGAGTCTAAGGACAAGAGAAAAAAAAGAAAAAGGAGCTCAGCAGGAGAGTTAATGGCCCACGAAGGTGGAATAAAAAATACAGGGGAAGGGGTAAACACATAGGACAGAACACACCTAGGCAGAAGATAGGAAAGGCAAAACAAAATATAAGAAAGGAGAGGAGGAGAAAAAGATCATATCAAGTCACAAGTGCTCTGACGTTTGGAGCATTTGACGATGTAATGAGAGAGGAATGATTCAACAAGACGGCGACTGTGAAGGCTAGAGGAAGGGTAGACAGTTTTAGCAGAGGACCAATCAATAGGATGACTGTGATCTCTGACATGACCGAAAAGACCATTATTGGTGTATTCAAGTTTTTCCAAAGTATTGGAGAGGACAAGAGGAGCATGGAATAGAGAAGACACCAGGGGCATGTATCTCAGAGGTACGAACTAGATTACTGCGAAAGGTGTTAGTTTGGCGAAAAGTAAATTTGATATCTAAGGAACGGAGTGTTGTTGAGATTAGAAAGACTGGAAATAGAGGGAAGGCAGAGAACTTTCACAAGAGTAGAGAGTTTGGGAGAGAAGAAAGTCCGTTTAGCATTTGAGAAGCAGAGTTTATGAAATGGGAAGGTTAGGCAAGACGAGAGAACGAGTTGCGTAGAGTGGAAATTTCCGAGTCTAGGAACTGAGAATCACAAATGCGGAGGACACGGAGAAAGAGAGAAATAAGAATACTTCTTTGTCTAACAGAGGGACCATGGTAAGGAAAGTAGTGAATATACATGCCGCTGTGCATAGGCCTGGAGATAAACGTAAAAAAAAACCCTGTAGATGAGCGACGGACATGTACGTCAGTGAAGGGAGATGAGGTTTGTTTCTCACTGTCTGCTATTGTTCTTTAACGTCACTCTTATCCACTGACTTCATTCTGGTATTTGATTTGCCTTTATAATCTTGCTGTTGTTGCACCTAAATAATGATGTGACATCTCAGTGACTGCCCCATACTGCGCTCTTATTGAGCACTACATAACATCTCTACTGTCTTCCTTATTATCTTAAAATAAGCATTTCCAATTACTAAGCATCTTTCTATATATATTCAATTAGACCAAATAATTATTTGTTCCTGGCACATCATATTGACCAGTTGCCTAACATATTCACGGAGAAAAAAATAATGTAGGCTGTATCATGGGATGAACCATTAACGAACCTCAAGCAGTTAGAAAAACTCCCTAGATCCTCTATGATTCTATTCATATACTTTCAAACTGAAATTTGAAAAAAAAATTCCCAGATATTAATCATGGATGTCACAGTGTGATTTTAAATATTTGATCCCATCACACACACGGTACAGAAAATACATTATGTATTAGATAGCTAGCAGATGTGAGTAACTGGGATACGTAGCTTCTGTGTCACTAGCTGCCAGAGAATATGTATCTCCTTTATGCTGGTCACATCCTCGATAATCGAACGCAAAGGCAGTAGGAAGCTACAAGTAAACAACATCCCCAACAGGTGACCTGACCTCAAGGATGACCTCCGCACCTACTGCTGATCTGAAGTCTGAACTTTGTAATAACTCAAACAAGTGACATGACCTCAGACGTGACAATCACAAAGGTATTATTACCTCAGAATTAATTATACACCAGCAGATGACGTGAACTTAAAACTTGACATTGAGACACGCAGTTAAACTGACCTACATTTTGACAGAAACACAAGCACTTGGCCTAAGAATAATTTTAAAGGAACACCAACGATGATTTGATTGTTAAAGGTCGTGTGTGTGTTTGTGTTTACTCGTTTGTGCTCATCTATTTGTGGTTGTAGGGGTCGATCCGCAGCTCTTGGCCCCGTTTCTTCACTGGTCGCTACTAGGTCCACTCTCTCCCTGCTCTCAGAGCCTTGTCATACCTCTTCTTAAAGATATGTATGGATCCTATGTGTATATTTATATATGTTCATATGTATATATCATATGCATGATATATACATAGAACAGAGAAAAAAACTAAAAACCCTATAGTGTAATAATTACTTCAACAATGATGGAAATATTGGAAGACGCAGTTAGATTGAATTATATACAAGGAACGAAAACCAGATAAGAGACGACCAACATAGGGAGGAAGTCTGGGAAATAATGATAATACTCACAACAACACAGAGTAGTTGGCTTGAACATGACGAGTTGTGTGAGCACTTTTATCGAAGTCTGGATTCATTCAAAACTGCACATGCTAGAAAAGAGATTTCTGAAAAATGGAAACCATCATGAAAAAAATAATTCTGCTGTCAAACTCAGAGTTCTGGAGACTCATTGCAATACACTTTTTTTATTTATGATTACTGGAAATAAAATAATATAAATATATAAGAAAAGTCACTAAGCCTTTGAATCTCAGATATAAAAAAAACACTCTCGGTGATCGGATTATCAGCAGAGCCAATCAGCGAACACTTGTCGTCAGTGCAAGTCAAAGGTGATCAAACCTCCAGTTCAATTAATTTTTCGGCAGGATCAACCCTCAGTTCATTTTGATTTAAAAGGTTATTTTGCTTTTTCGTGGCTGTTGCGTCATGTTTTATTCTCAGTGTGATGTATTTCTTTACTTAGTGGAATATTTATATTTTACTTTTTGTTATATATATATATTTTTTTATATTTTTATTATTAACACATCGGCCGTTTCCCACCAAGGCAGGGTGGCCACCAAGGCAGGGTGGCCACCAAGGCAGGGTGGCCACCAAGGCAGGTGGCCACCAAGGCAGGGGTGGCCACTAAGGCAGGATGGCCACCAAGGCAGGTGGCCACCAAGGCAGAGTGGCCCAAGGCAGGGTGGCCACCAAGGCAGGATGGTCACCAAGGCAGGGTGGCCCGAAAGAAGAACTTCATCATTCACTCCATCATGTCTGCAGAGTGGCCTACTGAAAACTGCAACTTAACACGTCCTCCCAAGGCAGACTATACTTTCCATCTCAGGACTCAGGTGGCCCCAGTTCCCGAATCCCTCATAAATACATTGCTCACACTCCACACCGTGTTTAACCATTTGTCGTGCTTCACTCGTATAAAACTGCAGCTTTAACAACCCTCGCAACAAACCTATTTCCCTCTCCAGACTTTCAGGCCGAACCTCCGTCCTTCCCTCCATAAATGTTACATTCTCACATCAAAGCACTGTTAAGTTATTAAAAACCATCTCCAATCCTCCTATCTGGATAATAGTTTTGGTAATCCCACACCTCCTCATAATTTCCACACTCAATTCTCTGCATTATATTCACACCACACATTGATCTCAGACATGACATCTCCACTGCCTCCTCGTCGCAACATTCATCACCCATGCTTCACATCCATATAAGAGTGTTGGTATAACTGTACTCCCATACATTCCCCTCTTTGCTTTCAAGGACAAAGTTCTTTGTCTCCACAGACTCCTAAGTGCACCACTTACCCTTTTCCCCTCATCAATTCTATGATTCACCTCATCCTTCATAGACCCATCTGCTGACATGTCCACTCCTAAATATCTGAATACATTC
The DNA here is from genome assembly GCA_009830355.1 of Cherax destructor. Taxonomy (NCBI): domain Eukaryota; kingdom Metazoa; phylum Arthropoda; class Malacostraca; order Decapoda; family Parastacidae; genus Cherax; species Cherax destructor. The sequence goes on along the minus strand of WNWK01007550.1, from coordinate 20,803 downwards.
ACCTCCTCCATACTCTCCCTCCAATCTGATATCCAATCTTTCATCACCTAATCTTTTTGTTATCCTCATCACCTTACTCTTTCCTATATTCACTTTCAATTTCCTTCTTTTACATACCCTACCAAACTTATCCACCAACCTCTGCAACCTCTCTTCAGAATCCCCTCAAAACACAGTGTCATCAGCAAAAAGCAACTGTGATAACTCCCACTTTGTGTTAGATTCTTTATCTTTTAACCCCACACCTCTTGCCAACACCCGCGCATTCACTTCTCTTGCAACCCCATCTATAGTTCCTTTGTATAAAGGCAAAGGGGACAAAAGAGAGTGCAAAAATTATAGGAGAATACGTCTGTTAAGTGTACCTGGTAAAGTGTATGGTAGAGTTATTATTGAAAGAATTAAGAGTAAGACGGAGAGCAGGATAGCAGATGAACAAGGAGGCTTTAGGAAGGGTAGGGGGTGTGTAGATCAAGTGTTTACAGTGAAACATATAGCTGAACAGTATTTAGATAAGGGTAAAGAGGTTTTTGTGGCATTTATGTATTTGAAAAAGGCGTATGACAGGGTGGATAGGGGAACAGTGTGGCATATGTTGCAGGTGTATGGAATAGGAGGTAGGTTACTGAAAGCAATGAAGAGTTTATACGAGGATAGTGAAGCTCAGGTTAGAGTATGTAGGAGAGAGGGAGATTATTTCCCAGTAAAAGAAGACCTTAGACAAGGATGTGTGATGTCACCATGGCTGTTCAATATATATATATATATATATATATATATATATATATATATATATATATATATATATATATATATATATATATATATATTATTATTATTATTATTATTATTATTATTATTAACACATCGGCCGATTCCCAACAAGGCAGGGTGGCCCGAAAAGAAAAACTTTAATCATCATTCACTCCATCACTCTCTTGCCAGAGGGGTACTTTACACTACAGTTATAAAACTGCAACATTAACACCCCTCCTTCAGAGTGCAGTTACTGTACTTTCCAGCTCGAGGACTCAAGTCCGGCCTGCCGGTTTCCCTGAATCCCTTCATGAATATTACTTGGCTCACACTCCAACAGCACGTCAAGTATTAAAAACCATTTGTCTCCATTCACTCCTATCAAATACGCTCACGCATGCATGCTGGAAATCCAAGCCCCTCGCACACAAAACCTCTTTTACCCCCTCCCTCCAACCTTTCCTTGGCCGACCCCTACCCCGCCTTCCCTCCACTACAGATTTATACACTCTCAAAGTCATTCTGTTTCGTTCCATTCTCTCTACATGTCCAAACCACCTCAACAACCCCTCCTCAGCCCTCTGGATAATAGTTTTGGTAATCCGCACCTCCTCTTAATTTCCAAACTCCGAATTCTCTGCATTATATTCACACCACACATTGACCTCAGACATGACATCTCCACTGCCTCCAGCCTTCTCCTCGTTGCAACATTCATCACCCATGCTTCACACCCATATAAGTGTGTTGGTATAATTATACTCTCATACATTCCCCTCTTAACTTCCATGGACAACGTTCTTTGTCTCCACAGACTCCGAAGTGCACCACTCACACTTTTCCCCTCATCAGTCCTATGATTCACCTCATCCTTCATAGACCCATCTGCTGACATGTCCACTCCCAAATATCTGAATACATTCACCTCCTCCATACTCTCTTCCTCCAATCTGATATCCAATGTTTCGTCACCTAATCTTTTTGTTATCCTCATCACCTTACTCTTTCCTATATTCACTTTCAATTTTCTTCTTTTACATACCCTACCAAATTCATCCACCAACCTCTGCAACTTCTCTTCAGAATCTCCAAAAGCACAGTGCCATCAGCATTATATATATATATATATATATATATATATATATATATATATATATATATATATATATATATATATATATATATATATATATTGTCGTGCCGATTAGGTAAAACTGGTCAATTAGCAAGAACTCATCTAAAATTAAGTCCTTTCTAAAATTTTCCTTATACTTTTAAAGATATATTTTTTTCATTTATGTTAATGTAAGAATTTATAATTTTGTACCAAGAGAAACTTTGAAAACCTACCTAACCTTATTACAACATGCGCAATTTAATTTAGCTTTACCCAACTAAATATATTTTAGATTCGTTAACATTAATTTAATAATAAACAAACACAATGAAATATATTTTTTCGTTATGTTCAGAATGATTTTGGCGAAATTATTTCATACACAAATTTTCACTTGTCTTATATGGCAAGGTGAGCGTTGCTATTTAAGCTAAAATCGCAAGTTTTACTTAATCGGACGACATATATATATATATATATATATATATATATATATATATATATATATATATATATATATATATATATATATATATACTTATTTATTTATTAGGTGTTCTATTGCACTGTTATGAAATGCTAAATATTTCAGGTTTGTCCCACAGGGATTTTAAATTTTCTTCGGTTTCGTAGTAATGATATTTTGAGGCATGACTTAGGATATTATAATGTTCAGTAAACTTTGCCATTATATATTTTCAATATTGTTCGAGGGTGGTTGTAATATTAGTTTTCTTCGGCACTAATTTTAATTTCAAGGATGAGAAGCTTCAGGAGAGTCGTAGTCAATCACCAACGATTATTTTAATTCCATAATTATTTACTTAGTAGCAGTACTGACTCTGAGTGTTTATAGTACTGACAAGTTCATTCACTCCAACTATTTGGTTAAAATAATCAATTTTATATATATATATATATATATATATATATATATATATATATATATATATATATATATATATATATATATATATATATATATATATATATATATATATGAAGAGAGAATGAAGAGGAAGATGAAGAGAGATGTGGTCTTGCCAGCCGTTTGGGATCGGTTCCCCAGTCTCTTTCCCTTAATTTCAGCTGGCTACAGCAAACCCTCGACTTTTGTTTGGGGAACATGGAATTCATTCATCTGAGGGTGTTCAGCAGGGTGATCCACTCGCTCCACTTCTCTTCTGTTTGGCAGTAAGAGAACTAACTACCAGCCTGCGCAGCGAGCTCAACATCTGGTACCTGGATGATGGCACTCTGGCGGGTAATGAGGAGTCCCAGTTAGAGGACCTACAACGGGTGAAGACACAGGGAGAAGCCTTAGGACTCATCCTCAATCCCTCAAAGTGTGAAATCATCACAACAAACCAGGAAATAATCAATGCGGTGCGAACAATCCTCCCACAAGTCACTACTACCACTCCATCCAACAGTACCCTCCTGGGCGGTGCACCGCTGGGTCACCAGGCCATCGACACGGTCCTCAATGGAGGAGATATTCTCCGGATGTTCTACGTGCAGGCGGTGCGCTCGCTAGTCGACTATGGTGCAATCACCCTGGCCCATGCTCATCCCTCATGCCTCAAGCGCCTCAGCATTGTACAAAATGCTGCGGCTCGGGTCATGCTGGGGGCTCCGGGCTGGACGAACACAGTGACTCTGAACAGAGAGGCCCAACTGCAGCCCCTAAGTAACAGGATCGCCCTTGTTGCTGCCAGGAGGTTGGCCAAATTTGTCCAGCTACCGGGCGGTGAGCGCCTGCTGAGAGACCTCCTTGACCGTCAGCGAGGCGACTTCGCAGGAGGCCGTGTCCGACTATGGTTGTGGTCGGCTGCGAAAGTGACACAGGAGCTCCTGCCCATGCCGCTCCTCGAGGACAAGGGATGCGACCGGCCAGTCGATGGGTACACCGTGCCACCGCCATGGGCACCAGAACCTGTCGTAATCCACCTTGCAAACCTGCCAGCCAGCAAGCGTCACTGTCCACAGCACGTGCTGCAGCGGTGGGCAGCTGCAAGCATTGCTGCAGCGGAGCATCCCGGGTGTGCAGTGTACTACACTGATGGATCAAGAGACCCCTGAGGCCGGCCGCACGGGTTCCGGGATATATCACTCCTCCCTAACGGCCGGCTGGCGCCTCCCAGACCACTGCAGCATCCTATAGGCAGAACTCCACGCCATCCAGAGGGCCATCCAACATGCGCTCCTGGAACACCACCAACCTCCAGTCATCCACGTCGACTCCAGGGCGGAGATACAGGCCATCATGCATAGGGAGCCCAAGGATAACATCCGGCTCCTCACCGCCATCAGAAGAGACCTACACTCACTTGACGAGCAGGGCCGGCAAGCAAGCAAGCAACAATCAATTGGATACCAAGCCACATCGACCTTGCTGGGAATGATGCGGCGGATGGGGCGGCTAAGTCTGCCACACTTGCGGCCCAACCTGCGACTACAATTGCCATTAGCCGCAGGCAGGTGCACCTGGGGGCAGCTTCGGCAGCCAGACGCCCACTACCAGCACCGGGAGCATCTCGGAGCCGGCACTGGTATGACAGAGCGACACGTAGGGAGCCCCCACCAAACATGAGGAAACTGAACAGGGAGCTGCAAGTCAGCATCCACCGCCTGCGCCTCGGCTACCCTACTGCAAAGCGCCTCATCGAACGCATGAGTGAGGAGCTTTGCCGCCACTGCGACCGGATGGTTCCAAAGCCTCTAGTTCACTACATGCTTGACTGTCCTGCGACGACGTCCATCCGCCGCAGACACTTCCCGATGGCACCTGGGGATCTGACCCGCGAGGACAAAGCAGCCCGGCTGGTTTACCTGGCCACTCATGATTTGGAGACACTGCTCCCAGTCCTAGCCACCCACCCGCCCCCTCGATGACGACGCCGGAGAACCCCGACGACGACCAAGACTACCCACTACAGCTATTCTTTCTCTCACTTCCTTCTTTCTTATCCCCCATCCTTCTTCCTATGTAGGTAGAACCACAGCCGGAAGTACCAAGATCTGCTGATGAAGATGCGACGTCAGAAGACACTCCCCATCATGGGGAGCCACATCAAGAAAGAAAGAAGATGATGACACCCTCTACCCAGGGGGCCAATGCCGGGTCACCATTTGGAGAAGACCCGGGCCGGATGTACCGGCGAACATACAACAACAACCAGGCCATCGAAGTCAAAAGCGTCCTGATGGAGCCACTATGATACTCTGGAAGGATGGTAAGCAGATTGCTTGGGACTACACCTGTGCTGCCACAAGGGCAGACACCTACTTGCCATACTCCGTAGCCGAAGGGGGTGGAGCTGCCAGCCACAGGGAGACCCAGAAGACTCGAAAATATGAAGGCATTCCCCCTTGCTATAACTTCATTCCAATAGGGTCGGAGACCCTTGGAGCATGGGGAAAGTGTGCTCTAAAGTTTCTCAAAGAGCTGGGTGAAAAACTCATCATAGAAATTGAGGACCACAGGGCGACCAGCTTCCTCTTTCAGAGACTCAGTGTTGCGATCCAGAGGGAAAATGCCTGCAGCATTCTGGGCACGCGGCCCACTGCCGGAAAGCTGGACGAAGTATTTGACATGTAGCTCTGAGTTGTTATCTATGTTGTTTTACTCCCTATTGTATTCTTGTCAATGTATTTTGTCAATATGTTTTGTCTTGAAATAAAGTATATACAAAATCAAAAGATGGGGTGGTAGGGGAAGTGGAATATTCAAATGGCTTCAGAAAGAAATCTAAATATTCTTCCTTGAAGCCTTTTTATCCACTTCCCCGAGGCTATGGGTCCCACAATGTACACCAGAGGTGGACCCCATCCTATATATATATATATATATATATATATATATATATATATATATATATATATAGGTAGTAGGTTGGTAGACAGTAACCACCCAGGGAGGTACTACCATCCTGCCAGGTGACTGTGAAACAGAAACCTGAAACTGTTTTACATGATGGTAGGATTGCTGGTGTCTTTTTTATGTCTCATAAACATGCAAGATTTCAGGTACGTCTTGCTACTTCTACTTACACTTAGGTCACACTACGCAAACATGTACACGTTTATGTATACACACTCATCTGAGTTTTCTTTGATTTTATCTTAATAGTTCTTGTTCTTATTGCTTTTCCTTTCATATCCATTGGGAAGTGGAATAAGAATCTTTCCTCCGTAAGCCATGCGTGTTGTAAAAGTCAACTAAAATGCCAGGAACAATGGGCTAGTAACCCGTTTTCCTGTATAGCTTGCTAAAAAGAAAAAGAAGAAAACCGTCAAAGTGGGATGTTTGAATGTGCGTGGATGTTGTGCGAATGATAAGAAAGAGAGGATTGTAGATGTTATGAATGAAAAGAAGCTGGATGTCCTGGCTTTAAGTGAGACAAAGCTGAAGGGGGTAGGAGAGTTTCAGTGGGGAGAAATAAATGGGATTAGGTCAGGGGTTTCAAATAGAGTTAGAGCTAAAGAAGGAGTGGCAATAATGTTGAATAATCAGTTATGGCAGGTAAAGAAGGAATATAAATGTATAAATTCAAGGATTATGTGGAGTAAAATAAAGGTTGGATGTGAAAAGTGGGTTATAGTAAGTGTTTATGCACCTGGAGAAGAGAGAAGTGTAGAGGAGAGAGAGATATTTTGGGAAATGTTGAGTGAGTGTGTGGGGAGTTTTGAACCAAGTGAGAGAGTAATTGTGGTTGGGGATCTTAATGCTAAAGTGGGTAAAAATGTTGTGGAGGGAGTAGTAGGTAAATTTGGGGTGCCAGGGGTAAATGTAAATGGGGAACCATTAATTGAGCTATGTGTGGAAAGAGGTTTGGTAATGTACATATTTTATGAAAAAGAGGATAAATAAATATACAAGGTATGATATAGCACGTAAGGAAAGTAGTTTGTTGGATTATGTATTGGTTGATAAAAGGTTGATGGGTAGGCTTCAGGATGTACATGTTTATAGAGGGGCAACAGATATATCAGATCATTATTTGGTTGTAGCTACAGTTAGAGTAAAATGTAGATGGGACAAAAAGAAAATGGCAACAGCAAGTAAGAGAGAGGTAAAAGTGTATAAACTAAGGGAGGAGGAAGTTAGGGTGAGATATAAGCAACTATTGGCAGAAAGGTGGGATAGTGCAAGTACGAGTAGTGGGGGGGTTGAAGAGAGTTGGGATAGTTTTAAAAATGCAGTATTAGAATGTGGGGCAGAAGTTTGTGGCTATAGGAGGGTGGGTGCAGGAGGAAAGAGGAGTGAGTGGTGGAATGAAGAAGTAAAGGGTGTGATAAAAGAGAAAGGTAGCTTATGAGAGGTTTTTACAAAACAGAATTGTTAATAGAAGAGCAGAGTATATGGAGAGTAAAAGAAAGGTGAAGAGAGTGGTGAGAGAGTGCAAAAGAAGAGCGGATGAAAGAATGGGAGAGGCTCTGTCAAGAAATTTTGCTGAAAACAAGAATTTTTTTTGGAGTGAGATAAACAAGGAAAGAAAGCCTAGGGAACAAATGGATTCGTCAGTTAAAAACAGAGTAGGGGAGTTAGTAGATGGGGATCTGGAGGTATTGGGTAGATAACGGGAATATTTTGAGGAACTTTTAAATGTTGACGAAAAAAGGGAGGCGGTAATTTCATGTAATGGCCAGGGAGGTAAAACATCGTTTAGGAGTGAAGAAGAGCAGGATGTGAGTGTGGGGAAGGTGCGTGAGGCATTATGTAGAATGTTTAATAAATGTATGAAAGAGGGAAAGTACCTATGGATTAGCAGAGAGCATGTATAGTTCCTTTTATATAAAGGGAAGGGGGATAAAAAGAGTGTAAAAATTATAGGGAATAAGTTTACTGAGTATACCAGGTAAAGTGTATGGCAGGGTTATTATTGAAAGAATTAGAGGTAAGACAGAGAGTAGGATTGCAGATGAGCAAGGAGGCTTTAGAGTGGGTAGGGGATGTGTAGATCAAGTGTTTACAGTGAAGCATATATGTGAACAGTATTTAGATAAAGGTAGAGAAGTTTTTATTTCATTTATGGATTTAGAAAAGGCATATGATAGAGTGGATAGGGAGCAATGTGGCAAATGTTGCAAGTGTATGGAATAGGTAGTAAGTTACTGAAGGCTGTAAAGAGTTTTTATGAGGATAGTGAGGCTCAGGTTAGGGTGTGTAGGAGAGAGGGAGATTACTTCCCGGTAAAAGTAGGTCTTAGACAGGGATGTGTAATGTCACCATGGTTGTTTAATATATTTATAGATGGGGTTGTAAAAGAAGTAAATGCTAGGGTGTTGGGGAGAGGGGTGGGATTAAATTATGGGGAATTAAATGCAAAATGGGAGTTGAAACAGTTACTTTTTGCTGATGATACTGTGCTTATGGGAGATTCTAAAGAAAAGTTGCAAAGGCTAGTGGACGAGTTTGGGAGAGTGTGTAAAGGTAGAAAGTTAAAAGTGAACATAGATAAGAGTAAGGTGATGAGGGTATCAAACGATTTAAATAAAGAAAAATTGGATATCACATTGGAGAGAGGGATTATGGAAGAAGTAAATGTTTTCAGATATTTGGGAGTTGACATGTCAGCGGATGGGTTTATGAAGGATGAGGTTAACCATAGAATTGATGAAGGAAAAAAGGTGAGTGGTGCATTGAGGTATCTGTGGAGACAAAAAACGTTATCCATGGAGGCAAAGAAGGGAATGTACGAAAGTATAGTGGTACCAACACTCTTATATGGGTGTGAAGCATGGGTTGCAAATGCTGCAGCGAGGAGGAGGCTGGAGGCAGTGGAGATGTCCTGTCTAAGGGCAATGTGTGGTGTAAATATTATGCAGAAAATTCGGAATGTGGAAATTAGGAGAAGGTGTGGAGTTACTAAAAGTATTTGTCAGAGGGCTGAAGAGGAGTTGTTGAGATGGTTTGGTCATTTAGAGAGAATGGATCAAAGTAGAATGACTTGGAGAGCGTATAAATCTGTAGGGGAAGGAAGGCGGGGTAGGGGTCGTCCTAGAAAAGGTTGTAGGGAAGGGGTAAAGGAGGTTTTGTGGGCGAGGGGCTTGGACTTCCAGCAAGCATGTGTGAGCGTGTTAGATAGGAGTGAATGGAGACGAATGGTTTTTCGGATATGACGATCTGTTGGAGTGTGAGCAGGGAAACATTTTGTGAAGGGATTCAGGGAAACCAGTTAATTGATTTAGTTGGACTTGAGTCCTGGAAATGGGAAGTACAATGCTTGCACTTTAAAGGAGGGGTCTGGGATAGTGACAGCTGGGAGGGACTATTCTCAGCTGTCGTATCTGAGCTCCTCTGCAAAGACAGTGATTATGTATGAGTGTGGTGAAAGTGTTGAATGATGATGAAAGTTTTTTCTTTTTGGGGATTTTCTTTCTTTTTGGGTCACCCTGCCTCGGTGGGAGACGGCCGACTTGTTGAAAAAAAAAAAAATATATATATGTCGTGCCGAATAGGTAAAACTTATGATTGGTTGGGTACTGGAAATTAAAGTTAATCGTCTACCCAAGGATCATTAAGGATCTATGTATCATGTTCTCCACCTGTGAACAATATTTAAATCTCTCAAGGATTTAAATAATGTCTCCGAATATATACATTTGGAGACATACACCTGGCGCTGTATGCAAGGTTTGACGCCTATCAACTGCACCAGGATCATTAAGGCTGCACTAGACAATAATATACTTTAATCCCTAAAATATGGATTAGAATAAACCTTCAGGTATACATACGCTGAGAGACATACACCTCGCTGGGTATACATACGCTGAGAGACATACACCTCGCTGGGTATACATACGCTGAGAGACATACACCTCGCTGGGTATACATACGCTGAGAGACATACACCTCGCTGGGTATACATACGCTGAGAGACATACACCTCGCTGGGTACACTTTATATCCTCTAATAATTTCCCTATAAAATTCAACTCATGTATGATATTTTGAGCTGAGCGAGTAAGTTATATCGATATTATATACCGAGAAATCTTTTACACAGATAATATTTATATAAACGTGGATTACCGAGCAGGTAACTACTAAGCTTGGTAAACAATTCTAAGTAATATTAACAATGTCTAGTCATGAATATTTAAATAGAATAGCCAAATTAAGCATAATTTTTTTCTCTCTTGTTTTTGGCTGCAGTTTGTCTATACCTTTTTTTTTATTAATTATGGTGTTAATTCTCGCTAAAAAATTACGTAACATTATACATTTTTAAATAGGTGGGGGGAGGAGTGAGCCAGGGAAAGGCCTCTGTCAGATGACCAAAAGCTTCAGTGGTGAGTCATCATATGGAAAAATGGACACAAATGCAATATAATGCGATCTTTTATTGACTACGTTTCGCCCATACAGTGGGTTTTATCAAGTCACTTGATAAAGCCCACTGTGACTGATAAAGTTAAAGCCCACTGTGACTTGATTAAGTCAACTGTATGGGCGAAACATCAACAAAAAATCGAATTATACTACATTTGTCTATTTTTCCATTGTGTCGGTATTTTATACCAAATATCTCATGGGATCATCATATGACTAAGACCCATATCAAGAAACACTCGTGCTTCCTGACGAACGTTACCTAACCTATCCTAACTTAACTAACCTAACTTAACCTAACCCAACCTAACCTAACCTAACTTAACTTCCCAGTTATCAGATCAAAACGAAGAAAATCAACATATAGGCTAAACTTTAATAAATGTACTTGACATCAGTCACAGTCATGCACAGCACTGACTGTGTGACATCAGTCACAGTCATGCACAGCACTGACTGTGTGACAGCAGTCACAGTCATGCACAGCACTGACTGTGACAGCAGTCACAGTCATGCACAGCACTGACTGTGTGACAGCAGTCACAGTCATCCACAGCACTGTGTGACAGCAGTCACAGTCATGCACAGCACTGACTGTGTGAATCCCACGTCTCAGTACAAAAGATATCTACGACAGTCTGACTTTCAGAGTTGTGTGACTCAGTACAAGTCTTGGGTCCCACAATACCTCACGAAATTTCTTTTGTTTTTACTGTTGCGAAATCCTCGATTCACACATTAGCATTAAAGACAGCGCGTCAGTGTTCTGTAGTTCGATCGCTAGAGCACTCAGCTCACACACTGAGGTCCGCTGTTCGAGTCCCAGGTACGGCTGGGAAACATTAGGACGTGTTTCCATAAGACACCTGCTGTCTATGTTCACCCATCTGTATAAAATGGGTACCTGGGTCTTAGTCGACTGGTGTGGGTCGCATCCTGGTTCCAAATTGACCTAATTTGCTCGAAATGCTCTGCATAACAAGCGGCTTTCTATATAGTAGTATGTCAATGATGTCATCTAGGCCTGTATAGCTTGTACATGTACTTGTAATAATATTGGTAGAATTACCGACAATTTGTTAAGTAAAAGGACACAAATGCAACTAATGGACATTTTATTGGACAGTTGCTTCAGGAGCTTTCTGCCGTTACGGCTTGAGAAAGCTCCTGGAGAGCGAAACGTTGCCACAATAAAATGTCACATTAGTTGCATTTGTGTCCTTTTACTGTACATGTACTTGTAGTAAATAAAGATATTATTATTATAAAAATACCTGACGAGCAGTGACAGTTACCTGGAACCTGAGGCTGTTATCAACCCAGTTACATTTAGGCAATGATCATTCTAGGAACGATCTATCATCCCGGCTGCTCTAATGCAATGATCATTCTCGAAATGATCACAATTACTCCAGCTGCTCTCAGGCAATGATCATTTTCGGAACGATCAGCGTAAATCAAAATATATTTGTAGCACTGCTTCCCAACCCTGAAATTCACTCATGATTTCTACCAAGAGTGGCGAGTGATAACTACACCTTGCACTCTCATGATCTACAAACACACACACACACACACACACACACAAAAAAAAAAAAAAAAAAAGGGGAAGAGGAGGGCCAAGTGTCTATCGACAAATGTCTTTGACATCTAGCTAGTGATCATGTGGTTCTGTGCTTTGAGTACATTGAGCTACAAGTGGAGAGGGTAGCAGGAGTGGGCCGGGAGAGGCCAAACTACATAAGGGGGGAACTACACAGGCATGAGGAACTTCCTGCAAAACCTTCAATGGGAAAGAGAATTGGTAGTAAAATCAGTAAACGAAATGATGGACTACGTGACAAAATGCAAGGAGAAAGAGGAGATGTTTGTTCCCAAGGGCAACAGAAATAATGAAAAGACCAGAACGAATCCCTGGTTCACCCAGAGGTGTAGGGAGGCAAAAACTAAGTGTACTTGAGAATGGAAAAAGTTCAGAAGACAAAGGACACAGGAAAATAAAGACATTAGTCGAAGAGCCAGAAACGAATATGCACAGATAAGAAGGGAGGCTCAGCGACAATACAAAAATGACATAGCATCGAAAGTCAAGTCTGACCCGAAGCTGTTGTCAGCCACATCAGAGGAAAACAACAGTCAAGGACCAGGTAACCCAGGCTAAGGAAGGAAGGTGGGAGTTCACAAGAAACGACCAAGAGGTATGTGAGGAGCTCAACATGAGATTTAAAGAAGTATTTACAGTGGAGACAGGAAGGACTCCAGGAAGTCAGAATAGGGAGGTACACCAACAAGGGATACACAAACAAGTGCTGGATAAAATACACACAACCGAGGAGGAGGTGAAGAAGCTGCTATGTGAACTTGATACCTCAAAAGCGGTGGGACCTGACATCTCTTCGTAAATCCTTAGAGAGGGAGCAGAGAAGTTGTGTGTGCCACTAACTAAAATCTTCAACACGTCCATTGAAACTGGGCAACTACCTGAGGTACGGAAGATGGCAAATGTAGTCCCAATTTTTAAGAAAGGAGACAGACACAAGGCATAAACTACAGACCAGTGTCACTGACTTGTATAGTATGCAAAGTCATGGAGAAGATTATCAGGAGGAGAGTGGTAGAGCACCTAGAAAGAAACAAGCTTATAAACGACAACCAGCACGGTTTCATGGAAGGAAAATCCTGTGTCACAAACCTACTGGATTTTTATGACAAGGTAACGAAAGTAAGACAAGAGAGAGAGGGGTGGTTAGATTGCAGTTTCTTAGACTGCACAGTTCCTCACAAGAGGTTAATGGAAAAGCTAGACTATCAGGCACGCATAACAGGAAAAGCACTGCACAGAGAATATCTGACAGGGAGGCAACAAAGAGTCATGGTACGTGACGAGGTGTCAGAGTGGACGCCTGTGACGAGCGGGGTTCCACAGGGGTCAGTCCAAGGACCTGTGCTGTTCTTGGTATATGTGAATGACATGACGGAAGGGATAGACTCAGAAGTGTCCCTGTTTGCAGATGATGTGAAGTTAATGAGGAGAATTTAATCGGATGAGGATCAGGCAGGACTACAAAGAGACCTAGACAGGCTAAAAGCTTGGTCAGCAACTGGCTCCTTGAATTTAACCCCGCTAAATGCAAAGTCATGAAGATCGAGGAGGGCAAAGAAAACCGCAGACAGAGTATAGTCTAGGTGAGTATAATACCGAGCACATCTCCTGAGGCGCACATCAACTAGATAACTGCTGCAGCATATGGACACCTGGCAAATCTAAGAATAGCTTTCCGATACCTCAGTAAGGAAGCGTTCAAGGCTCTGTACACCATGTACGTCAGGCCCATATTGGAGTATGCCGCACCAGTTTGGAATCCACACCTGGTAAGTATGTCAGGAAATTAGAGAGCGTGCAAAGGTTTGCAACAAGACTAGTCCCAGACCTAAGAGAACGACACTAGAGGACAGGAGATGGGACACAGAAACAAGGGGTCACGATTGGAAGATGAAGACTCAGATGAGTTGTCAGGAAGTAGAATAGCCTAGAAAGTGACGTAGGAGAGGCAGGAGCGATACATAGTTTTAAGACGAGGTTTGATAATGGCCATGGAGCAGGGAGAGAGTGAACCTAGTATCGATCAGTAAAGAGGCTTGGCCAGGAGCCGTGACTCGACCCTTGCAACCACAAATAGGTGTGTACAAATAGGTGAGTACATATATATACACACATGCACACACACATTCACTCACACATACATGCACACACACATTCACTCACACATACATGCACACACACATTCACTCACACATACATGCACACATACATTCACTCACACATACATGCACACATACATTCACTCACACATACATGCACACACACATTCACTCACACATACATGCACACATACATTCACTCGAGAAAGTGCAAAGGTTTGCAACAAGACTAGTCCCGGAGCTAAGGGGTATGTCCTACGAGGGGAGGTTAAGGGAAATCGACCTGACGACACTGGAAGGACAGGAGAGATGGGGAGACATGATAACAACATATAAGATACTGAGAGGAATTGACAAAGTGGACAGAGACAGAATGTTCCAGAGATGGGACACAACAACAAGGGGACACAGATGGAAGTTGAAGACTCAGATGAATCACAGAGATGTTAGGAAGTATTTCTTCAGTCACAGAGTTGTCGGGAAGTGGAATAGTTTAGGAAGCGATGTAGTGGAGGCAGGCTCTATACATAGCTTTAAGCAGAGGTATGATAAAGCTCATGGCGCAGGGAGAGTGACCCAGTAGCGGCCAGTGAAGAGGCGGGGCCAGGAGCTTTGACTCGACCCCTGCAACCACAACTAGGTGAGTACATACATGCACACATACATTCACTCACACATACATGCACACATACATTCACTCACACATACATGCACACATACATTCACTCACACATACATGCACATACACATTCACTCACACATACATGCACACATACATTCACTCACACATACATGCACATACACATTCACTCACACATACATGCACACATACATTCACTCACACATACATGCACACACACATTCACTCACACATACATGCACACATACATTCACTCACACATACATGCACATACACATTCACTCATACATACATGCACACACACATTCACTCACACATACATGCACACATACATTCACTCACACATACATGCACACACACATTCACTCACACATACATGCACACACACATTCACTCACACATACATGCACACACACATACACCCCCTTTTCCAACCGGTGGAGAACGGGGTGGGGAGGTAAAGGTAACTGCTCACACACCCCTTTCAGAACAGTCATACTACCAGTCATACTGCCAGTCATATTACCAGTCATATTACCAGTCATACTACCAGTCATACTACCAGTCATACTGCCAGTCATATTACCAGTCATACTGCCAGTCATACTACCAGTCATACTGCCAGTCATACTGCCAGTCATATTACCAGTCATATTACCAGTCATACTACCAGTCATACCTCCAGTCATGCTACCAGTCATACTGCCAGTCATATTACCAGTCATACTACCAGTCATACTGCCAGTCATACTACCAGTCATACTACCAGTCATACTACCAGTCATACTGCCAGTCATATTACCAGTCATATTACCAGTCATACTACCAGTCATACTACCAGTCATACTGCCAGTCATATTACCAGTCATACTGCCAGTCATACTACCAGTCATACCTCCAGTCATACTACCAGTCATACCTCCAGTCATACTACCAGTCATACTACCAGTCATACCTCCAGTCATACTACCAGTCATACCTCCAGTCATACTACCAGTCATACTGCCAGTCATACTACCAGTCATACCTCCAGTCATACTACCAGTCATACTACCAGTCATACCTCCAGTCATACTACCAGTCATACCTCCAGTCATACTACCAGTCATACCTCCAGTCATACTACCAGTCATACTACCAGCCATACTACCAGTCATACCTCCAGTCATACTGCCAGTCATACTGCCAGTCATACTACCAGTCATACTACCAGTCATACTACCAGTCATACTACCAGTCATACTGCCAGTCATACTGCCAGTCATACTGCCAGTCATACTACCAGTCATACTACCAGTCTTACTACTCATACTACCAGTCATACCTCCAGTCATACTACCAGTCATACTGCCAGTCATACTATCAGTCATACCTTCAGTCATACTACCAGTCATACTACCAGTCATACCTTCAGTCATACTACCAGTCATACTACCAGTCATACTACTGCCACTTATACTACCTCCACTACTCATTCAGTCTTCCACTCTTATTTTAATGAACTTTTCCCCTCACATACATACACAAACACACACACACTGCAGGAAGGCCTTCGACACAGTTCCTCACATGAGATTAGTAAAGAAGTTGGAAGAACAAGCATGTATAACAGGAAGGGCACTGGAATAGATCAAGGAATACCTCACAGGAGGCAACAACGGGTCATGGTGGTGATGAGGTATCACAGTGGGCGCCTGTGACGAGCGGTGTACCGCAGGGGTCAGTCCTAGGACCAGTGTTATTCTTGGTATATGTAAATGACATGACGGACGGGATAGACTCAGAAGTGTCTCTGTTCGCAGATGATGTGAAATTAATGAGGAGAATCACATCGGAAGAGGACCAAGCAGGACTTCAAACAGACCTGGACAAGCTTGACATCTGGTCTAGCAACTGGATTCTCGAATTCAATCCCACCAAATGCAAAGTCATGAAGATCGGAGAAGGGCAAAGAAGACCGCTGACAGAGTACAGGCTAGGCGGACAAAGGCTACAAACCTCGGCAAAGGAGAAAGACCTTGGGGTGAGTATAACGCCAAGCACGTCTCCGGAGGCACACATCAACCAGATAACTGCGGCAGCATATGGGCGACTGGCAAACCTAAGATTAGCGTTCCGTTACCTTAACAAGGAATCGTTCAAGACACTGTACTCCGTGTACGTCAGGCCCATACTAGAATATGCAGCACCAGTCTGGAACCCACACCTGGTCAAGCACGTAAAGAAACTAGAGAAAGTGCAAAGGTTTGCGACAAGGTTAGTTCCACAACTCAGGGGGCTGTCCTATGAAGAAAGGTTGGGGAAAAAGGACTAACAACACTGGAGAAGAAGAGTCGGAGGAGACATGATAACGACATACAAAATACTGCGGGGAATTGACAAGGTAGACAGTGACAGGATGTTCCAGAGAGGGAACACAGAAACAAGGGGACACAACTGGAAGCTGAAGACTCAGATGAGTCAAAGGGATGTTAGGAAGCATTTCTTCAGCCACAGAGTAGTCAGGAAGTGGAATAGTCTAGAGAAAGATATAGTGGAGGCAGGAACCATACATAGATTTAAGACGAGATATGATAAAGCTCATGGAGCAGGGAGAGCAGAGACCCAGTAGCGGACAGCGAAGAGGCGGGGCCAGGAGCTGAGTCTCGACCCCTGCAACCACAATTAGGTGAGTACAATTAGGTGAGTACACACACACTCACACACACACACACTCACACACAGAGTCATGAAGGGAAGACAATCGGAGGACAGTTACAGGATACTGATGCCACTGTTTAGTGGTGTTTGGGATGAACTTTTAAGCTTTGTTGAGAAAATCTTTCCCAGGTCAGCCAATCATGATCGCGCTCGCAACACTGCCATCTTGTTTGAGGTTTGTAGTTCTCGACAAAGCTAAGCTGAAATTAATCTCAGCTAAAGTCCCTCTGTTTTAGAAAGTCTTCCTTAGTAGCTTGACATGTTCTTATCCCAACATAATTTCATCTCGGCCTTAGTTGCGTTCAGACATCTTCAATCAGTGCTGGAAAGTGGGACTTCTCAAATTCCTGAGGATAATCCGGAGGCTTCTTGTTATATCAATGAATCCATCCCAGAAATAGAAGCCCAGACGATGGACCCTCTGCCAGTCGATGTGCACCGAGGCATCGTTCAGAGGGATACGGCACTGCTGGGGAAAGTCATCTCCAGAATATCCTGCCTCATCCACTTCTCATCTGCGTGTCCACCGCCATCTTGACGAATATCCGTTACACCGACTATAACAACATATCTCTGTTTGCCATTATGTGTTTCATCCTTTGCCATGGAGTTGCATGTTTGCTCTGCAGTCCGCATCTACCCTGCTGGTCCATCAAATACCCGCTGATCGATAAGTGACTTCTGGACCCACAAAAGGTAATACATTTTCCATTTATTTTGTCAGCTGATTTTTTGTTATTATCATGGCAACAATATGTTTCTGCTGAGCATCTACCATCATTGCGGGAATAATTGCATACAATTATTCAAGCCAGTTATTTACGTCTATCCTCGCTGTGTGCCACTGAACTATCTTACCACATCTAACACAATTTGTTAACAATCTCAAGTTTAAGCTTGGGGTGTTTGCTTTTGCAAGAGATGGCTTGTCAGTAAACCCCAGTCACAAAACAACAGTTTTATTAGGTGACTTAGAGAGGTCACTGTACATTGTTGAGATATATCAGGATAATTAATCGATAGTACCAGTACCACTGGTACTATGCGATCAGTTATCACTGTTTCACAGTCGCTCTTCTGGCACTGTATCACAGTCAAAAATATTACTATCTCAGTTCTTCAGGACACTACACTGCATTAGTTACCTAGGCATCAGTATCATTGTCTCCCAATACTATGTGACTTACCACTGTTGTTGAGAAAATTGTCTTGAAATGATTGAAGAGAAGGAGAGGAATTTTAATAACCTAACGTTATGCCTCAGGATCCAAGACTTACTCGAGGGTCAAACTGACCAACATTCAAGTAATGTTTTAAAACGTAAAAAAAAAAAGTTTAGAGTTATGATAAAAAAATTTTTTTTAAATATTAACTGTAACCAATTCAGAAAGTGACACTATTAAGATGCAATTAGTCGTTGATTAGTAGGAAGGTTAATGCTGACACTATTGCAAGTAAATATTGCAGAGTGCAATTCCTCGCTACTGGGTGGGAGGAGGGTCATTAGAGCCACATCAACAAAGGCGCTCATTTAAGACAGTACCTCATAAGAATCGTTTATAGAACGTCGAGTAGAAGTGTGTTAGAAATGGCCCTTTTAAATTTTGAGTACTGTCTCACTAGCAGGAGAAAGCTTTCCGAAGATAATGTCTAAGAGACGATAAATGTCCCCCCGGATGAAACCAAACTGACAGCGATGGACAATGTTGGTGACAGCCAGGTGAAGATGCGCGGGTGACAGTGTTCTGACAGTCGGATGACCCCTCGAGTGTAGTACAGTGTTCTGACAGTGGGATGACCTCTCGGGTGTAGTACAGTGTTCTGACAGTCGGATGACCCCTCGGGTGTAGTACAGTGTTCTGACAGGATGATCCTCGAGTGTAGAAGTTTTCTGACAGTCGGATGATCCTCGAGTGTAGTACAGTGTTCTGACAGTCGGATGATCCTCGAGTGTAGTACAGTGTTCTGACAGTCGGATGACCCCTTGGGTGTATTACAGTGTTCTGACAGTCGGATGACCCCCCGGGTAGTACAGTGTTCTGGGCAGGATGATCCCGAGGTGAAGGGTTCGACAGTCGGATGATCCTGAGTGTACAGTGTTCTGACAGTGGGATGATCCCGGGTGCCATGTTCTGACAGTTGGATGATCCTCGAGTGTAGTACAGGTTCTGACAGTGGGATGATCCTCGAGTGTAGTACAGTGTTCTGACAGTTGGATGATCCTGAGTGTAGTACAGTGTTCTGACAGTCGGATGATCCTCGAGTGTAGTACAGTGTTCTGACAGTCGGATGATCCTCGAGTGTAGTACAGTGTTCTGACAGTGGGATGATCCTCGAGTGTAGTACAGTGTTCTGACAGTCGGATGATCCTCGAGTGTAGTACAGTGTTCTGACAGTCGGATGATCCTCGAGGAGTACAGTGTTCTGACAGTGGGATGATCCTCGAGTGTAGTCCAGTGTTCTGACAGTCGGATGATCCCTCGAGTGTAGTACAGTGTTCTGACAGTGGGATGATCCTCGAGTGTAGTACAGTGTTCTGAAAGTGGGATGATCCTCGAGTGTAGTCAGTGTTCTGACAGTGGGATGATCATTGAGTGTGTACAGTGTTCTGACAGTGGGAGATCCTCGAGTGTAGTACATGTTCTGACAGTGTGATGATCCCCCGAGGTAGTACAGTGTTCAACAGTGGGATGATCCTCGAGTGTAGAACAGTGTTCGGACAGTGGGATGATCCTCGAGGGTAGTACAGTGTTCTAACAGTGGGATGATCCTCGTGTAGTAAGGTTTACAGTGGGGTGATCCTCAGTGTAGTACAGTGTTCTAACAGTGGGATGATCCTCGAGTGTAGTACAGTGTTCTGACAGTCGGATGATCCTCGAGTGTAGTACAGTGTTCTGACAGTGGGATGATCCTCGAGTGTAGTAAGTGTTCTGACAGTGTGATGATCCTCGAGTGAAAAAGTGCAACAGGGGGATGACCTGAGTGAGTACAGTGTTTTTGACAGGGGATGATCCTCGAGGTAGACAGTGTTCTGACAGTGTGATGATCCTCGAGGTAGTAAGGTTCTGACAGGGGATGATCCTCGAGTGTAGTACAGTGTTCTGAAGTGTGATGATCCTCGAGGTAACAGTGTTCTGACAGTGGGAGATCCTCGAGTGTAGTACAGTGTTTGACAGTGTGATGATCCTCGAGTGTAGTACAGTGTTCTGACAGTGGATGACCTCGAGTGTGGGACAGGTTCTGACAGTGGGATGACCCCCTGATCCTCGAGTGTTGACAGTGTTCTGACAGTAGATACCCCCCAGTGAGTAAGTGTGATGATCCTCGAGTGAGTACAGTGTTCAAGAGGGGATGATCCCGAGTGTTGTAATGTTCTGAGATACCGAGATTGAAGAAAAAAGGCACAATGCCATGACTGGAAAAAACACAAATAACCCGCACACAGGATTGAAACTTACTATTTTGATAATTCCTTTTTACATAACTTTTCTCATATGAATCTTATTCGGTTTTGTTCAGATCCTTCATTTCTCATTACATTGTCAAA
>WNWK01007549.1:90000-92929 GCA_009830355.1 Cherax destructor | reverse complement strand
GCCTTTCATACGTGATATCCTCGATGCCCAAAACTACTAAAGGTGAATACTAGGTCGAGTCTTGCTGGATCATCCCCACCTCTCTTTTGGTAGTTCTCAAACATGTTGATGAAATAGGTTTTCCAGAAACATCCATCATTTTGGCTCTCCATGATTCGGGCCCCCCATGGGGCTCCATTTTTTCCCAATCAATCTCTTTGTGTTTGGGAAATCACCCATAACTAGAAACTTTGCTCTCCCCATGGGGCTCTTCTGGCTACCTCGGCTAGTTTTCTACCATTGCTCTGTTGCCCCGTCGTATTCTTCTTTTTGGCCTCCTGCAGTTCTGTGGCGGGTTGTACATTACAGCAATTACCCCCTTTTATGGCCCTCAGACTGAATTGTTCCTACTATGAGTCCCTTTCACCCATTCCATCCTTTCCCTTTCCACTTCCTCAAATCCCCACCGGGTTTTTAATGAGCAGTGCAACCCTCCTCCCCTCTGCTCCCTCTATCTTTCCTGAGGATTTGTTTCCCGGGGGGAAAGATTCCATCTGTTATCATTCTGGTGAGTTTCTTTTGTGAGTGCTATTATGTCTGGGGATGTCTCCTTTATTCTTTTAGCCCTTCCTCAATTTTTTTGTTATCACAGCTTTTTTAAAAACCTTTAACTTTTTTTCCCAAAACCTAAAAAAGGGGGATGTTTTGGGGTGGGGGGGCTATGGGGAACTATTGGGGGTTTGGGGGGGGATTTGTAAGAGGGGGAAAATCATTAAAGGTGGTTGGGGTTGCTTTTTTTTGTTGGGTTAAGGGAAAATTACAATTTTGGCCCGCCCCTTTGATTTCAGTTTTTCATATTTATCCCCTTCTTGAAATCTTTTGATTTTTGGGGAAAAAACTTCCCAACATCTTTGATTCACTGAGCCCCAACTTGTTTGGCCCCCTTTTTTGTCATCTCAAAAAATCCTTCTTTTTTCAACCTTGTATTTTATAAGGGTTTCTCCCCCGTGTCTTCCAGAGTGGTCAGGTTGATTTTTAACCCTCTCCTCGTAGGATAATGGCCCTTAGCTCCTGGACTAGTCTTATTGCAAACCTTGACTATCTAATTTCTTGACGTGCTTGACCAGGGTGGTTTCCATACTGCTGTTTTTTTACTATTATTATTATTATTATTATTGTATTACTATTATTATTATAATTTTTTATTATTATTATATTACTATTATTATTATTATATTACTATTATTATTATTATAGCTATTTATTATTATTATTATTATTATTATTATTTTTTTATTATTATTATTATTATTATTACTATTATTATTATTATATTACTATTATTATTATTATAACTATTTATTATTATTTTTATTATTATTATTATTATTATTATTATTATTATTATTTGATGGGGTTTTTCTGAATGAGTAAAAATGTTCAATAAATTCATTTTTTTTTGGTGGGAGGATGAGGTTCACAGTTTCAAGTGATGTTCTAACCCCCCATCAAGATCCAGAAAAAGTGAATCATATTTGTTGATGATTTCCCTGTTCTTGGAAGGTTCCCATTGTTGTGATCCTGACGTTGACTAGAATGAAAGAATGAAAGAATGACATACAAAAAAGGCTCCAGCTTATTTTTGTATCCACCTCCAGGTGACCTTCTTTGTGCTGACTCAGGCAAAACCTAATGTGTCTACTGATTGATCGCAGATGCTGCCCTACCTGCTGGCTTCCGTATCAGGGTTTTTAACTGTGTTGCTCAACCCCTCACCTGATGGTGCGGGCCTTTCACCTTCCCTGTTCACCTCTCTCTCTCTCTCTCTCTCTCTCTCTCTCTCTCTCTCTCTCTCTCTCTCTCTCTCTCTCTCTCTCTCTCTTTTTTTTTTGTATAAAGGAAGGGGACAAAAGAGAGTGTAAAAATTATATGGGAATAAGTCTGTTGAGTATACCTGGTAAAGTGTATGGAGAGTTATTATTGAAAGAATTAAGAGCAAGACAGAGCAGGATAACAGATGAACAAGGAGGCTTTGGGAAAGGTAGGGGTGTGTAGACCAAGTGTTTACAGTGAAACATATAGGTGAACAGTATTTAGATAAGGGTAAAGAGGTTTTTGTGGCATTTATGGATTTAGAAAAGGGTATGACATGGTGGATAGGGGGCAATGTGGCAGATGTTGCAGGTGTATGGAATAGGAGGTAGGTTACTGAAAGTAGTGAAGAGTTTATATGAGAATAGTGAGGCTCAGGTTAGAGTATGTAGGAGAGGGGATTATTTCCCAGTAAAAATAGGCCTTAGACAAGGATGTTGATGTCACCATGGCTGTTCAATATATTTATAGATGGGGTTGTAAGAGACGTGAATGCTCGGGTGTTGGCAGAGGTGTGGGGTTAAAGATAAAGAATCTAACACAAAGTGGGAGTTGTCACAGCTGCTTTTGCTGATGACACTGTGCTTTTGGGAGATTCTGAAGAGAATTGCAGAGGTTGGTGGATGAGTTTGGTAGGGTGTGAAAGAAGGAAATTGAAAGTGAATACAGGAAAGAGTAAGGTGATGAGGATAACAAAAAGATTATTTGATGAAAGATTGGATATCAGATTGGAGGGAGAGAGTATGGGGAGGTGAAGTATTCAGATATTTAGGAGTGGATGTGTCAGCAGATGGGTCTATGAAGGATGAGGTGAATCATAGAATTAGAGAGTAAAAGGGTGAGGGTTTAGGAGTCCGGGGAGACAAAAAGTTTGTCCATGGAAGCAAAGAGGGGAATGTATGAGAGTATAGCCAACACTATTACATGGGTGTGAAGCATGGGTGGTGAATGTTGCAACGAGGAGGGAAAGGGTGGAGGAAGTGGAGATGTCATGTCTGAGATCAATGTGTGGTGTGAATATAATGCAGCGAATTCGTAGATTGGAAATTAGGAGGAAGTGCGGATTACCAAGACTATC
>WNWK01007549.1:70000-85000 GCA_009830355.1 Cherax destructor | reverse complement strand
GAGTAAAAGGGGGTACGGCAGTAATGAGTAAAAGGGGGGTACGGCAGTAATGATTACAACGGCCGGTAGTAATGACTGCAAGGGCTACTGCAGTAATGATTAAAAGGGGGTACGTCAGTAATGACAAAGGGCTACTGAAGAAAAAGATTAAAGGGCTACGGCAGTAATGACTTAAACCCTTTCGGTAGTAATGACTGCAAGGGCTACTGAAGTAATGATTAAAAAAGGGTACGGCAGAAAGATTTTGGCTACGGTAGTAAGGGGCTGCAAGGGCTACGGCAGTAATGATTACAAGGGGCTACGGTAAATGTCTAAAAAAGGTATAGCAGTAATATAAAGGGTCGGTAGTAATAACACAAACTACGGTATAATGACTACATGGGCAACTGAAGTAATAATTTAAGGGCTATGACGTAATAACCAAATAGCAACGACAGTACGAGGAGGAGGATGAAATGGCTACCGTAAACAATAGCAAAAAAAGACGGTTCCGGTCAAGGTGTTTTGGCCGTGCACCTCCATGGAGGTCTACTCCGAGCGCTCCAGAAAAAGTTGGGTCTGCGACTAAGACAGAGGCGGATCCCTTCTACCCCCCCCCGCTAGTACTTAACATGTTTAAAGGGAATGTTTTCGAGGACGTTTAATGTTTGGTGGGAGGGAGGGGTGGGGACCTGGGGGTTTAAGATGGGGACTTTCACCCTTCCAGTGGTTCCTCAGGGTCCATCACCGCCCCTCTTGCCCATCCTCCAAATCAAAAGCATTCTTCTTTACTTAAGGGGCTCTTACGTTCCCGGTCTTTGTTCTGAGAGCTGCCTGTGTATTCTTGCTCTTGACCCTGGTGCGACCTCCCTTAAGAAGTTGCTCCCTGTTTGTTCCCCATTTAAAGCGTACTTTTTCCCTTTTTAAATCTTTCTTCTAAACCCGCCAAAACTTCCCCGGGAAAATCATGGAAGACTTCCCCCAAAACTTGAATAATATTTTTTTTTTTATTTTTTTTTCCCAAATGTTGTTGCTTCTCTTTTTTTACTGTGGTTATTTTTTTTGTTCGTTATCAAATTTGACTGTTTTTTTTCCTTCCTTTTTAAAATTTTTTTTTTTTATTTTATATATATATATATATATATATATATATATATATATATATATATATATATATATATATATATATATATATATATTTTTTTAAAAATTTTGGGTCACCTGGGGAATTCCCCCGGGGGCCCCCCCCCGGGCCCGGTCCGTAAAGGGCCTCTTTTGGGGCCAGAGCCTGATCAACCAGGCTGTTACTGCGGGCCGCAGTCCAACGTACAACCACAGCCCGGCTGATGGGACCGACGAGGTGCCTGCCAGTGCCTGCTTGAAGACAGCCAGGGGCTTTGGTAACCCCCCGATTATGCGGGGGGGCAGTTGAACAATTTGGGCCCCCCACACTTATTGTGTTGCCCCCCAAAAATGCTAGTGGCCCCCCTGCTCTTCATTGGGGGAATGTTACATCGCCTGCCGGTCTTTTTTTCAGGGGGTTTTTTTTGTGAAGTTTGGTATAAGCCCTCGAATTTTCCATGTTTAATAATGTTCCCCCCGCCTGCGTTCTAGAGAGTACAGGTTTGGAACTTCAACGTTCCCAGTAGTTGGGTGGTTTATCCCTTATGCGTGCCGTGAAGGTTCTCTGAATTTTCAAGGTCGAATTTCACCCCCGAAGGTGCAGTTAGTGTCACAATTTCCAGCCTAGATAAAAAAACGATCTGTAAAGTGTCAACATGGGCGGCATCCCTGGTTTTAAGGTTCTCATTATCCATCCTGTTTTTTTTCGAGCAGATGAATTGCTACATTGTTATGGTCCTTAAGGTGAGATCCCTGAACCCCCCGGTCTTTGACATTATTTTTCGCTCTATTGTGGGTTTGGAATTAGTTTTGTACCCTGAATTTTTTTCTTCACGTTTTCCGTATCAGTAATTGAAATTTCTCATCATTGAATTCATATTGTTTTCGCAGCCCATTTAAAGATTTGGTTTATGTCTGCTTGGATTTTTAAAATTTTAACGGTGGACACTGTCATACAGATTCGGGTGTCCCAAAGGAAACGTGTGGCTTATATCCCTGTCAATGTCTGATATGAGGATGAGGAATAGGATGGGGAAGTACTGTGCCTTGTGGAACAGAGCTTTTCAAGTAGCTGCCTAATTTACTTTTGACTACTACTCTTTGTGTTCTATGTGTTAAAATTTTTAAAATCCATCTCCAATTTTCCTGTTTTCCTTTATCACGCATTTTGGGCTATTACACCATGGTCACACTTGTCAAAGGCTTTTGAAAATTGTGTTTAAATCTGCATTCTGTTTATCTTCTAGGGCACCGGGGACCTTGTCGGTGGTCCAGTAGTTGGGACAGACAGGAGGGCCCCTGTCAAACCCTGTTCCTGGGTTGTGCAATTGATGGGTATAAAGTGGGTGGCGATCTTGTTTTGAACCCTTTAAAAATTTTTTTATAGGGGGTTTTGGCAATTGGTCTTGTTCTTTGTATTGCTTTCTCCCCCCTTTTTTTGGGGGGGGGGGGTATGTCTGTTTTTTTTAGTAGCTGCGGGGTCCCAGTGCCCCGCCCCTCCATAGGATTTAAAAAGCATGTGATGGGGGTTTTGCAGTTCTTGATGAACACGGGTTCCTGAGTCTGGGCCGGGCGGGTGCATGGGCATGTCATTTATTGCCTTTTAAAGTCATTTGGGAGTGATGATGTCAAAAAAGGGCTCTGTCAAGTTCTGGGCCCTCATGAAAAACATTTAGGTTTTCGATTTTCAGTCTGGTTAGTGGCTCTAAAGACTGAGTCATCTGGGTTTTCCACTCATTTCCTTCTGTCATCTGTTGGGGCCCATCCGGTTTAAGTGGGGGCCCATTTAAAAAAGGGTTAATGAAATGTAGGAACACAGAGGTTAATAACCATCGTAGGAAAAAGAAGTTACTAACCTCGTGGCAACAAAGGGTAAAAGAACCAACGTAGGGAACAAGAGGGGGTTTAAGAACCTCGTAGGCAACAAGAGGGGAATGAACCATCAGGAACAAGGGTTAAGAACCATCGTAGGCAACAAATTTTAAGAACCATCGTGGCAAACCAGGGTTTGAACCCTCGTAGGCAACACAAGGGTTAATGAACCCGTAGGCAAACACAGGGTTAATGAACCATCGTAGGCAACACAATTGTTTGAACCATGTAAACACAGATGGGTTTAACCATCTAGGCACACAGGGTTAATGAACCACGTAGGGAACACAGGGTTTGAACCATCGTAGGCAACACACGGGGTTTAAAGAACCATCGTAGGCAACACAGAGGTTAATGAACCATCGTAGGCAAAATGTTAATGAACCATCGAAAACAGAGGGGTTTAAAGAACATCGTAGGCAAACAAGGGTTAATGAACCCAGGCAACACACAGGGTTAATGAACCATCGTAGGCAACACAAAGGTTAATGAACCATCGTAGGCAACACAGATAGTTAATGAACCATCAGGCAACACACAGGGTAAATGAACCAACTAGGCAAACAGAGGGTTAATGAACCATCGTAGGCAACACAGACGGTTAATGAACCATCGTGGCAACCAGACGGTTAATGAACCATCGTGGAAACACATTGTTAATGAACCATCGAACAACACAGATGGTTAATGAACCATCGTAGGCAAACACGGGTTAATGAACCATCGTAGGCAACACAGGGTTAATGAACCATCGTAGGCAACACCCTTGTTAATGAACCATTGGCAACACAGATGGTTAATGAACCATCGTAGGCAAACACGGGTTAATGAACCATCTGGCCCACAGGGTTAATGAACCATCGTAGGCAACACACAGGGGTTTAAAGAACCATCGTAGGCAACACAGAGGTTAATGAACCATCGTAGGCAAACAGAGGGTTAATGAACCACGTAGGCAACACAGGGGTTAATGAACCACGAGGCAACACAAGGGGTTTAAAGAAAATGTAGGCAACACACGGGGGTTTAAAGAACCATCGTAGGCAACACGGAGGGTTAATGAACCATCGTAGGCAACACGGAGGGGTTTAAGAACTACGGGAAAAACAATACTACAAGATTTGATGGTCTTCTGGATACAGAAATACACAGAAGACGTAAAAAGTTTAGCAGAATACAAAAGAAGGGGAAAAAATTTTGTGGATAACTCTTGATGAGGTGAATACTGAGAAGGAAGAATCCCTGAGAGGAAGGCTGGGTTAAAAAATACCATCTGAGAGGAGGGTGGGTTAAGAATACCCTCTGAGAGGAAGCTGGGTTAAGAATACCATCTGAGAGGGAAGCTGGGGGAAAAATACCATCTAGGGGGGAAACTGGGTTAAAAATTTCCCTCTGAGAGGAAAGCTGGGGAAAAATACCATCTGAGAGGGAGTCTAGGTTAAGAATCCGCTAAAGGAAGAAACCCAGAATCAAGGGGACAAAAATACTATGGTTGTAGATCAGACGGGAGTCGAGGGAGACACGATCACATCATCATGTAAATTAGTCGGAGACAGACTAAACGGGAGGAGACAGACATAAACGGGAGGAGACAGACATAAACGGAAGGAGACAGACATAAACGGGGGAGATAGACATAAACGGTAGGAGACAGACAGGACGGGAGGAGCAGACATGGACGGAGAAGACAGACATGGACGGGAAGGCAGGGGGGGGGCCACAACTGGAAACTGCAAAGTTAAAATGAACCAATCAACGTGAAAGAACTTCTCCAGGTGAGTGTAGTAAAAAATGGAAGTCAAGGGGGGACGGGGGGGGAGCACAAGTCCATACGTGGATTTAAAGGCTAGATATGTCGCAGAGTTAAAGAGTCGCCACACTAGGTAATGTTAGCACAGGGACGGCAGTATCACGCTGAGCTTTATCCACCCAGTGGTTTTTTAAAAGTAGGGGGTGGAACAACACGTCCTGCTGAGAAATGTTCTCAGTGTTGCATTTGTGACTTTACAGCTCAGTCAGAGCAGGCAAAGGGGGGGTCTATAAACACACACACACACACACACACACACACACACACCATACATAGTTTTAAGACAGCAGGGAGGGGGACCTAGTAGTGATCAGTGAAGGGGGGGGCCATGAACTATGAATCGCCCCTGCAACTAAAACAGGTGAGTACACACCAAATATATTGCCAGATGTATTTCTGAGAAACAAACATCAGCCATCTCAGCCTGGGGTAAAAAAAAAAACAAAAAGGGGGTTTGTTTGGCAGTGCAGGGAGCAGAGCGTAGTATGGGTCCCGTCTCCGAAAAAAAGGAAATTATTAATATGGAACATTGAGGTAGAATAAAAAAATACATCCCTTTTTGACAATATGGCAGAGGGTAACAGTCTATATTTATGTTGATACACTGCAGACAAGGAAGCAGTAGATAGACGGAAGGATGATTATAACTGAACAATACCAAGTAAGATATAAACCAGGAGGTGCAGCCAGCACAGGATATTTTTTGAATGTGTAACAAAAATTTAATAGCGAAAAACTAAATTACACTGACGGACTAATGATGTTTTTTCACATGTATGACTGTGGTGATATGATGTATATTTCACATATATGACTGTGGTGAAAGATGTATATTTCACATATATGACTGTGGTGATATATGTTAAGAAAGTTGGGTTTGTAATTTATATTAAAAGGAAGTGGTTGTGAGGTGAACCAGACTCGACACAACAACACATAGATAATTGAGAATGTTAAAGATCTACCTTATCCCCCTGTCTCCCTTTTCCTCCCTGACTTTTCTGACCTTGATAACTTAGACACATATCAACACTTGGGTATCTTTATTGTGGAAACGTTTCGCCACACAGTGGCTTCATCAGTCCATCAAAAGGGGAAAAACAGGGGGTTTGAGGTAATCAGTCCCCCGGCCTTGAGTCGTGTACCCCGTCCATCAATCGAAAGAACCATATATGTGGTAGGAAGCGCTTATACCGTAGGGGAGAGGTGCAGCAGTCGTGGTGGTGTCACATTTGTCCAATGTGGAAGAAGGTCGTGGCCAAGGGTTGGGGAAGTGAAGAATAAATCCCCAAAATGTTGCTGTGCAGACAGGATTAATTAATGGTTCAGAGAACCGACAAGTTGATAAATTAGACACATAGCAACACTTGGGTATTTTTTCTGACCTTCTTGACCTTCCTGTACTCTCTGGTCTTCCTGATTCCCCCGACCCCCCTGCCTTCCTCATCTTTCCCGCCCCCTGACCTTCCTCATCTCCCTGACCTTAATCACCTCCCCGACCTTCCTCACCTTCCCGACCTCCTTCACCTCCCCGACCTTCCTCACCTCTCTGACCTCCCCGTTCTCCTTGACCACCCTTTACCCCCCCTGACCTTCCTCACCTCCCGCCTTCCCACCTCCATGACCTCCCCGACCTTCCTCCCCCCTCCCTGACCTTCCTCACCTTCCTGCCCCCCCTCACCTCCTGACCTTCTTCACCTCTCGGCCTCCCTGACCCCCTTTGACCTCCCACCTCCAGGGCCCCCCCTGACCCCCTGACCTACCTGACCCCCCCTGACCCTCACCTTCTTCACCCCCCTGGACTCCCTGACCTTCATGACCCCCCTCCAACCCCTCACCTCCCTGCCCCTCCTCCCCCCTGCCCCCCTCACCTCCTGACCCTCCTCACCTACCTGACCTTCCTCCCTTGACCTTCCCCCCCCCCTGACCTTGCTGACCCCCCCTGCCCCCCTGACCTCCCTGACCCCCTGACCTCCCTGACCTCCCTGACCCCCCCTGACCTCCCTGCCCCCCCCCACCTCCCTGACCTCCCTCACCTCCCCCCCCTCCCTGACCTCCCTGACCCCCCCCACCTCCCTGACCTTCCTCACCCCCCTGACCTTGCTGACCTCCCTGACCTCCCCTCACATCCAGGTAGACAGACAAGTCTGAACATTCTCTTAACTCTTTTTTTTCCTCCTTTGAATGTACCCCTTTTTTGGGAGTTTATGAAGCCCACGCCCACCACGCCCACCCACGCCCCATCCGCCCACACTGCCCCACACCACGCCCACCACGCCCACACCCCCCCCACGCCCATACCACCCCACACTGCACCCACATCACGCCCACACCACGCCCCCCCCACGCCCCCCCCACGACCACACCACCCCACACCACGTTCACCCCCGCCCCCCCCACGCCCAGTCCCCCACCCCACGTTCACCCACCCCCCCGCCCCCAATCACCCCCACCCCTTCCACGCCCACACTACACCCACACGCACCCACGCCAGCCACGCCACGCCCACCACGCCCCCCGCCCATGCAACGCCCATGCCCACGCCACGTCCACACCACCCCCACACCACGCCCACCCACCCCACGCCACGCCCATTTTACGCCCGCCACACCCACCACGCCCACCTGGAAACATGATCATTTATCTATCACTTTTCCCTTTCCCTTTTCTAGTCTATCCTTCCATTCCTATATGTCTCTTCTTTCTTCTATTTCTCCTTTTCTCTCTCTCTCTCTCTCTCTCTCTCTCTCTCTCTCTCTCTCTCTCTCTCTCTTTTTATGCCCCGTGGCTGGTTTGGTAGCGCAATCAACTTACACTGAGTTCCGGGGTTCGACCCCCGGTACTATGGTCTTATAAGTTGTGTCATGTACTTTAGAAATAAAGATTATTATTTTTATTATCTCTTCTCTTTTTTTTCCTCCCTTTTCTCTCTCTCCCCCCCTCTCTCTCTCTCTCTCTCTCCCCTCTCTCTCTCTCTCTCCCCTTTTTTCCTTCCCCCTTTTCCTTCTGTCCCCTTTTCCCCTCACTCTCTTTTTTTTCTCTCCTGTTCAGTTTTATTCTCCCTAACTTTTTTTATCTATCCATCTCTTTTTCCCCCCTTTCCATCTGTTATTCCATCACTTTCCATCCCTTCTTGCACCCTCCCCATCCCCCCCTCCCCCCTAATCGTTTCCCCCTTCCCCCCCTCATCTATTTCTCCCTTTTCCCCCATCTATCTCCTCCCCCTTTGCCCATCTTTTTCCCCCCCCCCTCCATCAATCTCCCCCTGCCTGCCCTCCGACAAGCGCCCTCCTGGCACCAGTACCATTACGCTGGGGAGTTTAAAATTGCTCTCTTATCCCTCTCTTGGCTCCCCATTTATCCCGATGGAGGGGAAACACTTAATGAAGGCGAGAAGTACACTCTAGTCAAGGGTCACTGGTTCAAAAGTACCCCCCTTCGACTCCACCCGATCAATCACAACACTGCTCCAAACCCCCAACACTGCTCACAACATCCCACAACACTGCTCACAACATCCCCCACTGCCACGCATCCAAAATGCTCACAGCATCCCCAACACCCCCCAGCATCCCACAACCTGCTCACAGCATCCCACAAGTCACTTATATGCTCAGAACTACTAAATGCCTCAAATGATGTAGTTGAAGTTTTAGCAAAAAAGATCGAGCCAAAACCTGGCATCGTGGTTGTAAAAACCCGGATGCAACGTCCCAAAAATTCCCCGGAACAGCTTCTGAAAATTGACCAATGTCTGGAAAAACCCTTTTAGCTCCCCCCCAACTTGGGGGGCGTCAACCTAAGGCCCTAAAATGGAGGAATATTGCAAATAATGGTAGCAGAGATAACACCAGGGGAGCTCAGATGAAAACTGCACCCCGGTTTTTTAAAACTCTGCACCAAATTCACCTTAAACCAGCAAATAATAGAGCCTACAAGATTGGGAAAACACGGGGCCTCATCTTCACTAACAATGATGATCTGATGAAATGTCATCATATCAAAAACGATATATTCGATCACAACATAATAGAGGTCCAGACATGCGATGGGGCCCCAGATCGACAAATGTGATCAGCCCGAGGAGCCTTCCCAATTTTTAACTTCAATAACAAAAACAAAAGGGGGACCAAGTAAACCTCAAATATATAAACTGGGAAGAAACCTAAGCATCAAGCCCCAACCTATTCAGAACAAATTAACTCTGGGCACTTGAGGTTTGTCAGGAAAAATTCAAGGAAAAAGGAAAATGTAAACTAAAAAGGGGGGGCCCCCCTATACAGGCGAAGGCAAAGAATAACAGAGCGGCTACAAGGGCCAATATATCTGAAATACGTAGGGGCACTGGTCAGAGAAATAGCAAACATTGAATTAAAACTAAAGGAATTTTACGGAATCAAGAAACGGGAAGAACTAAAAGCCATAAATAAATTGAAAGAAACCCAAAGTATTTCTTTTCTTATGCCAAAAAAAGTCGAGAACAACACCAGTAGGGCCCCTAAAAACGGATGGGTTTCACAGATGACACAGGAAATGGTGAGTTACTAAAGCCCCCCTATACCAGTTTTTAGTGGGCCCCAACCCAGACTAAAAGTTGAAGCCTTAATTTTTATGGGTTCCAGAACCAGAAACCTGTCTGACTTTCCCTGAACATGACTTTAAAAGGCGATAAATGACATGCCCATGCACTCCGCTCCAGGAGACTCATGGAAATTTTTTAAGAACCCCAAAACCCCCCATCACGTGATTTTAACATCCTATGGAGAGGAGCATGGACATGAGGTCGCCCCCCAGTTACAAAAAAAGCAGACATACCCCCCCCCCAAAAGGGGGGATAAAGAATACAAAGAACTACAGACCAATAGCGCCGTCCCATATCATAAAAATCTTTGAAAGGGGTTTTAAAAAAGCAAGATCGCCACTCATCTAGACAACCATCAATTACAAACCCGGGGGAGCATGGGTTTAGGCAGGTCCCCTGTCTGTCCCAACACTACCCCATGACAAGGTTATGGATGCTCTAGGGACAAACAAATGCAGATGTTATATACACAGATTTTTAAAAGCCTTTGACAAGTGTGACCATGGTGTATAGCACACAAAATGCGTGATAAAGGCATAAAACGGAAAATTGGTAGATGGATTAAATTTTCTAACAAATAGAACACAAAGAATAGTAAAACAGAGTAAAGTCTGAGGCGGCTACTGTGAAAGCTCTTTCCCGGCACAGTACTCCCCCCCATCCTGTTCCTCATCCTCATATCAGACATAGACAGGGAAAAGCACAGTGCCGTGTCTTCCCAGATAACCCCGAATCTTTTTTACAGTGTCCCCATTAAACACTGCAAGCCAAGCAGACATAAACCAAATCTTTAAATGGGCTGCAGAAAACAATATGAATTTTAATGATGAAAATTTAATTCTCAGATAGGGAAAAAAGTGAGAAATTAAATCTCATCGGAGTACAAAACAAATTTCCCAAACCCCAAAAATAGAGCAAAAAATAATGTTAAAGACCTGGGAGTGATCGTCAGAGGATCTCACCTTCAAGGACCATAACCCCTAGCAATCGCATCTGCTAGAAAATGACAGGATGGATAATGAGAACCTTAAACCGGGGGTAAAAACCCATGTGACACTTTACAAACCTTGTTCATCTGGGGGAAATTGCTGCCCTAACTGCACCTTTCAAGGCAGGTGAAATTGCTTACCTTGAAAATGTGCAGAGAACCTTCCGCCCTTTCTCGATAAACCACCTCAATTACTGGGAAGCTTGAAGTTTCTAAATCTGTACTCCCTAGAACGAGGGGGGAATCATTATTATATACACGGGGAAAATTCTCGAGGGAAGTACCAAATTACACACGAAAATCACTCCCAGAAAGCAAAGACTCGGCAGGCGATGAAATCCCCCAATGAAAAAGGGGTGCCATAGCACGTTGAGGGACAACACAATAAGTGTCAGGGGCCCAAGATTGTTCAACTCCTCCCAGCATACAAAGGGGGTTACCAACAAACCCTGGCTGTCTTCAAGCAGGCACTGGACCACAAAGTAGGCCTGAACAGAGGGGGGTTGTAGTTGGACTGGTTGATCAGGCTCTGGTCCAAATGAGGCCGGTCACAGACCGGGCCGCGGGGCTTGACCCCCCGGAAATTCCCCCAGGTAAACTCCAGGTAAACACTGCTCACAGCATAACACAAACTGCTCACAGCACCACAACACTGAAAAAGGGGGGCCCCCGGGCTTTTTTCGCCCCTGCAACCACAACTAGGGGGGTAAAAAAAGGGGGGTACTGCTCACAGCATCCCCAACCTGCTCACAACATCCCCAACACTGCTCCGCATCCCCAACACTCTCACAGCATCCCCCAAACTGCTCAAGCATCACAACACTGCTCACAACATCCCACAAACTGCTCACAGCATCCCACAACCTGCCCCCAAAATCCCACAACACGTCACAGCATCCCACAACACTGCTCACAGCATCCCACAACACTGCTCCAAATCCCACAACACTGCCCCAGCATCCCCCCAAAACTGCTCACAACATCCCCCCTGCTCACAGCATCCCACAACACTCTCCCCCAAAATCCCACAACACTGCTCACAACACCCACAGCATCCCCCCTCTACAACATCCCCCCTCTCACAACATCCCACAACCTGCTCCCATCCACAACACTGCTCACAACATCCCCCAAAACTGCTCACAACATCCCACAACACTGCTTACAACATCCCACAACACTGCTCACAGCATCCCCAACACTGCTCACAACATCCCACAACACTGCTCACAGCATCCCACAACCTGCTCACAGCACCCAAAACCCCTCACAAATCCCACAACACTGTTCCCCCACAACACTGCTCACAACATCCCTAACACTGCTTACAACATCCCACAACACCTCACGCATCCCACAACACTGCTCACAGCATCCCACATCATTCCCCGCACCCCAAAACACTTTAAAACACCCAAACATGCCCCCTCCCACAACATCCAAGCATCCCAAACACTGCTCAAACATCCCCAACACTGCTCACAGCATCCCACAACACTCTGACAGCATCCCACTCACTGCTGACAGCACCCAATACTGCTGACAGCATCCCACAACACTCTCTAACATCCACAACACTGCTCACAGCACCCAAAAACCCTACAACACCCAAACCTGCTTAAACACCCCCAAAAACTGCTCACACCCCCAACACTCCAAACATCCCACAACACTGCTCACAGCATCCCAAACACTGCTCACAGCATCCCACAACACTCTACAACATCCCACAACACTGCTTACAACACCCCAAAACCCCGCTCACAACATCCCATAACCCCACAACATCCCACAACACTGCTCACAGCATCCCCCCTTACAGCATCCCACATCACTGCTCACAGCCCCACAACACTGCCACAGCACCCACAACACTGTTCCAACATCCCACAACCTGCCCAACACCCAAACACTGCCCCACAGCATCCCAAAACTCTCCAACACCCACAACACTGCTCACAGCACCCAAAACTGCTCAAACTCCCACAACATCCACAGCATCCCACAACACTGTGACACCCCCACCTGCTCACAACATCCTGTACAACAACTTATGATAAAAAATATATTTTGAATAAGCGGAAAAGATCACAGTAAAGAGGTGACCCCCAAATCCCCCAAAAAAAAACCACTGTGAAAAAGTAGAAATTTCCCCAAAGGGTGTGGGGAAAAAGGGGAAACCTGAGGCGCAAGAGGAAAGTTTTCACAAAAAACAAAAGGTGCTGTATGTGTCTCCTTATTAATGAAATTAATTTAACAAATAAATCACACTGAATCAGAATATTCCTTCTCTATCCCATGTGTTCGCTAATCGTCAGTCACTTGTTAAACTCCTCGTTATAAAATCTGTATTGACTTGTATCAATTTGGTGTTGGCTCTGCTCATGATACCTGGCGCCAAACATGAATGTATTAAGCAGGTAGCCGTTAGCTCACCCCTGGGCCCGGGTTCGAATCTCCTCCGGTACGGCTGGAAAATATTAGGGACGGTTTCCATAAGATACCTGCTGTCCATGTTAACCCATCAGTGAAAAATGGGTACCTGGGTGCTAGTCGACTGGTGTGGGTCGCATCCTGGGATAAAACTGACCTAATTTGCCCAAAATGCCAGCATAACAAGCGGTTTTTATATAGTAATAGTAATAAAAAAAATTTTTATTTACTACAAATACATGTACAAGGTATACAGTCTTAGCTGACATCAATGACATATCATAGAAAGCCGCTTATTATGCGGGGTTTTTCCCAAATATGTAAATTTTTTCCCAGGATCCCACACCAGCCCCAAAACCAGGTTCCCATTTACCAAATGGATGAACAGGCACAGGGACGCAGCAGGTGTCCTATTGAAACATCAGAAAACCTTTATCCCTTTTAATTACTTGTAGTAAATAAAGATATTATTATTATTATTATTATTATTATTATTATTATTATTATTAAGAAGGTACATTGTACCCCTTTGCTTGCTGTTGGGGCATCACTGTTCAATTAGTGTTTCTAAGATATGCAATTAGTCTATATGCTTTTAGATCTTCTGATAGATTGTTCAATTAACCTTTGGGTTACATATGTCTCCTATTGCTGAGGAGAGAGAGAGAGAGAGAGAGAGAGAGAGAGAGAGAGAGAGAGAGAGAAAAAGATAAAGAATGGAATGTGGACATCTGGGATTTTATTGTAGCCCTTTTACCACCCTTTATCTATACAAATTCAAGGACATAATTTTAAGACAGTAGAACTATACAAAAAAAGATGAGGTAATCAGCCCCTCGCTAATTCCAATGCTGAGGGACTGATGATCTCAAATTTTTACTTCCATTCTATGTCCTTTAATCTGCATTGATAAAAATGGGGCGAAACGTCACAATAAAGACACCAGATTTTTGTCTGATTCTTCAGTTTCGTTTGTAGACAGAAAGACGTGTTTATGAGTCATTGTATTATGTTTGCTTCAGAAGCCTGTCCTCCCCCAACTCCACACTGACCCCAGTCCATCTGTCATCATTCTATCATGCAAAAGGCCAATGTGCCCTTTGGGGTTTATGCGCCAGCTGACCCTGGTGTCCGTGTTGACCCCGGCATGGGTGATAAGGTTGGGGGGGTTTCTTCCTTGCCCCCCTTTTCCCACGCAGGTAGGTACCTGGGTGTATCACTGGGCCCGTTATGTTGGGACAGTCACTGGGCCCATTTATGCCCATCCACCCCCCCGTGTAATGGGGTGCAAAAACCAACGTAGCTAAAATTTAGGGATTTTTCCGCCCCTTTGGGGGGGTTCCCGGTTCGTTCCCCTGACAATTACTGTGTCTGTGGGTCGAGACGAGCTCCTGTGTGGTGGAGTCTCTAAATTCCGGTGAGTCTTTCTTTCTTTTTTGGGTTTTGCAAGGTTAGGTTAAGGGTTTCTGTCTTTCCCTCTCTCTCTCTCTCTATCTTTCTTTTTTTCTATCTATCTTCTCTCTCTTAATAATAATAATAATAATAAAAAATAATAATAATAATTATAATATCTTTATTTACTACAAGTACATATACAAGGTATACGGCCATGTACATCAGTGACATACTACTATATAAAAGCCACTTGTTATGCAGAGCATTTCGGGAAATTGGTCAGTTTTTTCCCAGGATGCAACACCAGTCGACTAACACCCAGGTACCCTTTTTTGAGGGTGAACACAGCAACCGGTGTGGGGAAAAACGCCAATGTTTCCCCCCTTCCCGGAAAAACAACCCCCCCCCTCGTGTAACCGAGTTTTGCCACCAGGCCAGGGGTTTTTTAAGGTTAGATTAAGATTTATCTCCGTTCTCTCTCTTTTTACCAAAAGGTTCTAAAGGTTGGTTAAAGGGGGAAACTGGTGTTTTCTCTACCCCTCTCACGTTACAGGTAGGGGTCTACGGGCACTGGAGGACGGAATGCACCGTCCTACTCAAGTCATCAAAAAACCCCAAAACTGGAGCAGCCAGGAGGGAGGCCGGGGCTGACGGGCTCGTGTCTCAAAAAGAGACGAGGGGGGTACATGTGCCAGGTAACAAGCCAGCACGTAAGCTGACTGGTTCCTGCATGTTGTAGGTAGTAAAGGTGATTGGTGGTTTTTTTTGTTTATAGGTGAGTAAATCCCTACCGGGGGGAACCTTAAAAACCCCAAACTG
>WNWK01007549.1:7500-65000 GCA_009830355.1 Cherax destructor | reverse complement strand
TATATCACCCGTGTTTTATTTTAGCTGATTTTACATCACACGTCCCAAATCAGCTGACGGCTGTTTACATCACCTGTTTTGACCAGAGATGAAATTTCAAATATCTATTACCCCAAACAGAGATCACCCCCCACAACCACTACTACTACCACCCCCCACCTTTCAAACCACCACTACTTCCACCACCACCGCAACTCTTTTTCAGCTGCTGCAACCAAAGACCTTCATCAACAACTCCATTAACCTGCGTCATGAACAAGCGTCATGGAATATTTTGGGTTAAAAAATTTTGGTGTGTGTGTTTGGTATGGGGGGTTTTTTCACTATTTCCTATTTTTCTGGGGGAAGAAATGCTCTCCAAATCCCAAACATTCATGTTTGTTTTTAAAATGCCCCAAATTTGCCCCTGCACTGGTTTCATGAGTCTCAAATCTATCCCTTTTATTGTATTGATCCTCTTAAATTTGATGTTTTTTCCATGTGTCTACTGGTTCTTATGACCTCCAATGTCAGCAGTATTTCCTTTGTCTCTCCCCCACAACTCATTTCCTCGTCTGGAACTATCCTCGTTTTTATAAATTCTGCATTTATCTGGTTTTTTAACAAGTTTTTTCAAAAAGGGTGGTTCCATGCTGGTGCTGCTGACTCCCAAAATAGGCCTTCCCAATCGTATACGGGGCGATGAAGAACTGTTTGTTGAAAGTTTTGAAGGCTCTCTTAGAATTGCCAAAGGGTATTGGCTCTAGAGTTTATTTAGTTCATGTATTTCTCTTGTGATATACTCGGCACTATGCTCAACCAGATGTTTCCCCTTTAAAGGAGGGTTGCATCTTTGTCTCAAGATTATACTCCTTTTTAAGTTTTTTTCCCACCCCCTTTCACGATCCTGCTTTTTCTGGGATTGAATTTGGGTTACCACTTATTTGAAATCTTCCAGTTTTCCCAGATCAGTTACGGTTTTTTCTGCCCCCATCCATTTATATTCTCCTTAGTTCTACATAAAGGGAGGAACATGCAGGGCCCCCGGCCCTACAACGGTCCTTTAAAAAACCCCACTACCAAAATTCTCCGTACTCCCCCTAATCAAACCCAGCCCCCCCTTATTTGTCCAATCTTTTTAAAAAAACCCCCGGCCCTAGCCTCTTCCCCCCTATCGGAAGATTGTTCCCATCTACAACTCTGTTCAAAACCGTCCCCTTTTTCCTTTCAAACAAAATTTACCCAATTTAAATTTTTTTTGGTTCTTACTTGGTTGATACCCCAGTTTTTTATTAATATCTCCTTTGTTTTTTCCATCATCATTGCCCCTCGATTTTCTCCTCATTCTACGTCTCTCCAGAGAGGGGATTCAAGCTCAAGTCTATCTTCTGGGGTTTTTTATACTGAAAATCTTTTTAGTCATTCTTCTTTGTATGTTCTCCAATGTCTTTTCCTTT
The DNA here is from genome assembly GCA_009830355.1 of Cherax destructor. NCBI lineage: Eukaryota > Metazoa > Arthropoda > Malacostraca > Decapoda > Parastacidae > Cherax > Cherax destructor. The sequence continues at coordinate 63,564 of WNWK01007549.1, read as the reverse complement.
GTAGAAAGAAAAAAACTACCATAATCCAAATGAGGTCTCATATGATGTAAAATGTAAAATAACTTTTGGACTTCTGTTGCTTATACTTCTTGAAATAAATCCTAGTAATCTTTAGCCTTATTCCCAATTAGGCACTGTTGTCTTGGCTTTAGTTTTCTTTACCATGACCCCCAAGTTTTTAAATTCTGTATGATCAACCAACTTCACCTAGTTTTAAATTGGGGGGATTTTTTATTACCAACGACTAGCCCCTTTACACTTGCCCACATTGAACTTCATCTGCCCTTTTCAGACCAAGACATTAATTTATCCAAACCCTCCTGGGTTATTGGTATCCCTCCTCAGAATGAATTATACGGCCTTTTTTTGTTCATCAGAAAATTTACTCATGTCACTTGCAATTCCTTCATCAAGGTCATTTATGTAAATTATGAAAAAAAGGGGCCCAAAAACTGATCCTTGGGGGAAGCCACTAGTGACAAATCCCCATTCAGTTTTGGGCCCATTAATGGAAACTCTCTGCTTTCTATTGGTAAGCCATGCCTCTATCCATGCTAGAACTTTCCTCCTATACCATGAGCTGCCACCTTTCTTAAGAGTCTCTTGTGAGGTACTCTATCGAAGGCCTTTGAAATCCAAGTAAACTATATCATATTCTTTATCACTGTCTACTGCCTCAAATGTTTTATTGAAAACGTCAGTAAATTTGTCAGCAGGGGAAAGACCTCTCGTAAACCCATGCTGAGATTCATTAATCAAATTAATTCCTCAAGGTGCTTCTGATAATATCAGCTATAATTGATTCTAATAATTTGCCTACTATAGACGTGAGGCTTATTGGACGGTAATTTGATGGACTGGACTTATCCCTGATTTGAATATAGGAACTACATTAGCTATCTTCCACATCTCTGCAACACCAGTTAGGATGGACGTGTTAAACACATTCGTTAATGGCTGACTAAGTTCCATCTTGCATTCTTTAAGTACCCTGGAAAACAACTCGTCGGGTCCTGGGGACTTATTTTGCTTCAGTTTATCTATCTGTTTGATAACCATATCCCTCGTGACAGTAATATTAGTTAATTTGAATTCTTCAGGAACTGAATAATTGTTAATTTCTGGAATCTCATTTACGTCTTCTTGTGTAAAGACTGACAAAAAATAGTCATTAAATAGAGAACACATTTCCAGTTCGTTATCCGTCAGCTGTCCATTCCCAATTTTCAGAGGTCCTACCTTTTCCCTCACTTTCGTCCTGTACACTTGAAAGAACCCTTTTGGATTAAATTTAAATTACTGGGATTTATATCAAGAAGTGTTAGCAACAGAAGTCCAGAGGTTATATTACAGCTTTATACATCATTAGTAAGGCCTCACCTAGATTACGCAGCTCAGTTCTGGTCTCCATATTACAGAATGGACATAAATTCGTTAGAAAACATTCAGCGTAGAATGACTAAATTAATGCATAGCATTAAGAACATAAGAACATAAGAAAGGAGGAACACTGCAGCAGGCCTGTTGGCCCATACTAGGCAAGTCCTTCACAATCCATCCCACTAACAGAATAATTGCCCAACCTAATTTTCAAAGTTGCTAGGGATTCGAAAACTAACCCAAAAAGTTTTTTCCAGGTGTATAGAACAAAAGTTAGAGATAAGATAGGTCCCCTTAAAAATAATTATGGGTATCTTACTGACAAAGATAATGAAATGTGCTCTATTTTTAATAATTATTTTCTCTCGGTTTTCACTCAGGAAGAACTAATAATATCCCAAGAATTAGGTATTTTAGTAGGCCTGAAGAAGATAAATTATGTAGTATCACAGTCACTAAGCGAAATAGTTATCAAACAGATAGACCGTTTGAAGCAAAATAAATCGCCAGGCCCTGATGAGCTTTTTTCAAGGGTTCTTAAGGAATGCAAATTGAACTCTGTGAACCCTTAACTAACATTTTTAACCTATCTCTTCAAACAGGTGTAGTGTCTGATACGTGGAAGATGGCTAATGTAATTCTATTTTTAAAGCAGGGGACAAGTCGTTACCATCAAATTACCGCCCAATAAGTCTAACATCAATTGTAGGCAAATTATTAGAGTCGATTATAGCTGATAACATAAGAAGCCATCTCGATAGGCATAATTTGATTAATGATACTCAACATGGATTCACCAGGGGCCGTTCCTGCCTAACTAATTTATTAACTTTTTCAGTAAGGCTTTTGAGGCAGTTGATCATGATAAAGAATTCGATATTGTTTATTTGGATTTTAGTAAGGCTTTTGATAGAGTACCACATCAGAGACTGTTAAAGAAAGTGGCTGCTCATGGCATTGGGGGAAAAGTGTTTTCATGGATCGAGTCATGGCTCACCAATAGGAAGCAGAGGGTGTGCATTAATGGGGTTAAATCTGAGTGGGGATCTGTAACAAGTGGCGTTCCACAGGGATCGGTTTTGGGCCCGTTGTTGTTTATAATATATATAAATGACCTTGACGAGGGAATTTCTAGTGATATGAGCAAATTCGCTGATGACACGAAGATAGGTAGGATAATCGATTCAGACGTAGATGTCAGTGAACTACAGGAGGATTTAGACAAACTCAATTCCTGGTCAGAAAATGGCAGATGCAGTTCAATGTAGATAAATGCAAAGTTCTAAAGCTCGGGAGTGTCCATAACCCAAGCACTTATAAGTTAAATAACGTAGAACTTAGCCATACAGATTGCGAGAGGACTTGGGGTGTGGTAAGCAGCAACCTTAAACCAAGACAGCAATGCCTAAGCGTACGTAATAGGCAAATAGATTACTGGGATTTATATCAAGAAGTGTTAGCAACAGAAGTCCAGAGGTTATATTACAGCTTTATACATCATTAGTAAGGCCTCACCTAGATTACGCAGCTCAGTTCTGGTCTCCATATTACAGAATGGACATAAATTTGTTAGAAAACATTCAGCGTAGAATGACTAAATTAATACATAGCATTAGAAATCTTACTTACGAAGAAAGATTGAAGACCCTTAAATTACATTCACTTGTAAGACGTAGAATGAGGGAGACATGATCGAGGTATACAAGTGGAAAATGGGTATTAACAAAGGGGATATAAATAAGGTCTTGAGGGTATCTCTCCAAGAGAGAACCCGCAATAATGGATTCAAGTTAGATAAGTTTAGATTTAGAAAGGATATAGGAAAGTATTGGTTTGGAAATAGGGTAGTTGATGAGTGGAACAGTCTGCCTAGTAGGGTTATTGAAGCTAGGACCTTGGGTAGTTTTAAATTTAGGTTGGATAAATTCATGAGTGAGAGGGTTGGATTTGAGTGGGAATTGCACATGAGTAAATAAAATTATCAAATCTTATTTCTTGGGTAGCATTGAAAGTTGGGTTGAACAAGTGTTCTGTTGGTGGGATGGAATGTGAAGGACCTGCCTAGTATGGGCCAACAGGCCTGCTGCAGTGTTCCTCCTTTCTTATGTTCTTATGGAAAAATAAACACATAGCAGTATAAAGTGATCCTTATTGACAACGTTTCGCCCACTCAGTGCTTTATCGAGTCACAGACAGATCTACCTGGAAAATGAGCAACATGGAGATATATATAGGGTACAGTCAGGTGGAGAATGCTGGGTCAGGTGGGAAAGCTGCATGTGAGTCTTAAAAAATAGTGTGATAGTTAAAAACATAGTGTGACTTAAAGGACCTGCAGTGTACCATTCTTGAGTTCTAGGTGGGATAGCGTTGAAGAAGTTTCTTGGCAATAGGTTCAGCTATGTTGTAGAAGCCGTTGTTCTGGTTAAAGTTGTTGGACATACAGATGAGTGATGATTCTAGGATTCTTCGGTATTGCGTGTTGTCTTCTCTGGCGATGAGTCTTGCGTCGACAACACTCTTCCTTTCCTTGATGTTCTTCTCTGCAAAGCTGACCATGAACTTCGTTTTAAAGTCTATCGAAAACCTACCAATCAGCACGATCTTCCACTTCTACTCACCACGACACTAAAATTAAACGTGGTGTAATTATAGGCTTTTCCTGCGCGCACTCAGAATCTGCGCAGTGAGTTCCTTGAAGAAGAATGCTCCCTCATTGAACAAGTTTTTTCCAAACTTCACTATCCTCGTCACTTCATTAGAGACTGCAGACGACGGGCATTAAACATCTTCAACACACCCAGAGAAGGTAAATTAGACACATATGCAACACTTGGGTATCTTTATTGAGGAAACGTTTCGCCAACAGTGGCTTCATCAGTCCATACAAAGGAGAATCGTGAAGAACAGGAGGAGTGTGAGGTTGTCAGGCCCTCAATCTTGAGACGATGTTGTCAGTCCATCAATCTTGAATAGAATAACAGCATATGAGCAGAGGGAGCTTATATACTGTAGACAGGAGAGGTGCAGCAGTTGTAGGAGGTGTCACATTTGTTCAATGTGGAAGTAGGTCTGCCCAGGAATAGGCAGCGAAAAATCCCTGTATTAAGATAAAGATGTTGCAGTGTCAGACAGGATGTGAATGATGGTTCAGAGACCGGAGTTGTAAATTAGACACATATGCCTTGGTATCTTTATTGAAAACGTTTCCTCAATAAAGATACCCAAGTGTTGCATATGTCTAATTTATCAACTCTCGTTCTCTGAACCATTCATTCACACTGTCTGACACTCAAAACGTTTCCTCAATAAAGATACCCAAGTGTTGATATGTTCTAATTTACCAACTCGTCGGTTCTCTGAACCATTCATTCACACCCAGAGAAGACACTGCTGAGAAGAGATAATAGTCCTTCCCACCAACTCCATTTCCAAACAAGTTTCCAACATTTTTCTAAGACCTCTTTCCCAGTATCCACCTCCACATCCACCACCATTAAGGACATTACCAGTAACAGACAGGAAAAGCTTCAATCCACGGCAGGGGTATACACAATCCCTGTAATGGCTGCAGCAAATTATACGTTGGCGAAACATCCAGAGACCTACAAACACGCATTTCAGAACACCAGTACGCAGGCAGATCTGACGACTCAAGAAATGCCTGTGTTCAACACCAAAATTTACACAACCATTTAATCAACTACAGAAACGCAAGACTCATCGCCAAAAAAGACAACACGCAATACCGAAGAACCTAGAATCATCACTCATCTGTATATCCAACAACTTCAACCAGAACAACGGCTTCTACAACATAGCTGAACCTATTGCCAAGAAACTTCTTCAACGCTATCCCACCTAGAACTCAAGAATGGTACACTGCAGGTCCTTTAAGTCACACTATGTTTTTAACTATCACACTACTTTTAAGACTCACATGCAGCTTTCTCCACCTGACCCAGCATTCTCCACCTGACTGTACCTATATATATCTCCATGTTGCTCATTTTCAGGTAGATCTGTCTGTGACTTCGAAAAAACATGCGGGGCAAAACGTTGTCAATAAAGGATCACATTATACTGCTTATGTGTTTATTTTTCCAAAGATTGAAGACCCTTAAATTACATTCACTTGTAAGACGAAGAATGAGGGGAGACATGATCGAGGTATATAAGTGGAAGATGGGTATTAATAAGGGGGATATAAATAAGGTCGTGAGGATATCTCTCCAAGAGAGAACCCGCAATAATGGATTCACATTGGATAAGTTTAGATTTAGAAAGGATATAGGAAAATATTGGTTTGGAAATAGGGTAGTTGATGAGTGGAACAGTCTGCCTAGTAGGGTTATTGAAGCTAGGACCTTGGGTAGTTTCAAATTTAGGTTGGATAAATACATGAGTGAGAGGGGTTGGATTTAAGTGGGACTCGCACTTGAGTTAATAGAATCTGCAAAGCTTATTTCTTGGGTAGAATTGAAAATTAGGTTGGGCAATTATTCTGTTAGTGGATGGATTGTGAAGAACCTGTAAGTATGGGAACAGGCCTGCTGCAGTGTTCCTCCTTTCTATGTTCTTATGTTAAACATAAGAACATAAGAATGGAGAACACTGCAGAAGCCCTACTAGCCCCATACAAGGCGTCTTATCAAAACCACCACTACCTAAGAATTTATTCCCTACTCACGACACAAATCAAACCCAGCCCCTCCCCTCATTTTTGTCCAATCTCTTTTAAAGCCACCCAAGGTCTTAGCCTCTATCCAGTACTCGGAAGATTGTTCCACGCATCAAACTCTGTTCGAAAACCAGTACTTGCCTATGTCCTTTCTAAATCTAAATTTATCCATTAAATCCGTTATTTCTGGTTCTTACTTGGTTCGATATCCTCAGTATTTTATTAATATCTCCTTTGTTTATGCCATCATCCATTGTACACCTGATGATATCTCCCTCATTCTACGTCTCTCCAGAGAGTGGAGATTCAACGCTCTAAGTCTATCTTCATCGGGAGATTTCTTATACTGTAAATCATTTTAGTCTTCTTTTTGTATGTTCTCCAATGAATCTATATCCATCCTGTAGTAAGGAGACCAAAACTGAGCTGCATAATCCAAATGAGGTCTCACTAGTGATGTATAGAGCTGTAAAATAACTTTTGGACTTCTGTTGCTTATACTTCTTGAAATAAATCCTAGTAATCTGTTAGCCTTATTGCCACTTAGGCACTGTTGTCTTGGCTTTAGATTTCTGCTTACCATGACTCCCAAATCTTTTCACATTCTGTATGATCAAGTTCTACTTCACCTAGTTTATAAATTCGAGGGATATTTTCATTCCAAGGACTAGCACCTTACACTTGTCCACATTGAACTTCATCTGCCACTTTTGAGACCAAGACATTAATTTGTCCAAATCCTCCTGGAGTTCCTGGTATCCACCTCAGAATGAATCATACGGCCTATTTTGTATCATCAGCAAATTTACTCATGTCACTTGCAATTCCTTCATCAAGGTAAATTATGAACAACAATGGGCCTAAACTGATCCTTGTGGAACGCCACTAGTGACTAATCCCCATTCAGATTTGACCCCATTAATGGAAACTCTCTGCTTTCTATTGGTAAGCCATGCCTCTATCCATGCTAGAACTTTACTCCTATACCATGAGCTGCCACCTTTCTTAAGAGTCTCTTGTGAGGTACTCATCGAAGGCCTTACTGAAATCCAAACAAATATCATATTCTTTATCACTGTCTACTGCCTCAAATGTTTTATTGAAAACGTCAGTAAATTTGTTAGGCAGGAACGACCTCTCGTGAACCCATGGAGATTCATTAATCAAATTATGTTCTTCAAGGTGACTTCTAATAATATCAGCTATAATTGATTCTAATAATTTGCCTACTAGGATGTGAGGCTTATTGGACGGTAATTTGATGGAATTGACTTATCCCCTGATTTGAATATAGGAACTATATTAGCTATCTTCCACATCTCTGGCACAATACCAGTTAGGATGGACGTATTAAACACATTTGTTAATGGCTGACTAAGTTCCATCTTGCATTCTTTAAGTACCCTGAAAACAACTCGTCGGGTCCCGGGGACTTATTTTTTTCAGTTTATCTATCTGTTTGATAAACATGTCCTCGTGAGTAATATTAGTTAACTTGAATTCTTCAGGAACTATAATTGTTAATTTCTGGAATCTCATTTACGTCTTCTTGTGTAAAGACTGACAAAAATAGTCTTAAATAGAGAACACATTTCAGTTCGTTATCCGTCAGCTCTCCATTCCCAATTTTCAGAGGTCCTACCTTTTCCCTCACCTTCGTCCTATACACTTGAAAAAACCCCTTTTTGGATTAGTCTTTGATTCATTAGCAACCTTAATCTCATAGTCACGTTTAGCCTTTCTAATCCCTTTTTACTTCTCTTTTCAACTGAACATATTGTCAATAAGGTTAACATCTCCTTTTGATGCGCCTATAAATTCCTCTTTCTCCCCAATAGATGTTTTAGCCTCCTGTTAATCCATTTGGGATCGTTATTATTTGACCTAAATTCTCTCTGGGGAATAAATATACTCTGTGCAGTTGTACATTATTAAGAAAAAATCATAAACGCAGATCCCATCGTAATCGTTAGCTAGATTACCCCAGTCGAGATTAGACGGTGTTCTCTAAGCCCAGTAAGTCGGCAGAACAAAAATCAGGAACTTTACCGTATTACCCCTATTCTCTACTCCCAGGTAATATTAAAAGTAATGGTTTGTGATCACTTGCCCAAGCTCTTCAGTGATCCCCAGATTATTTAAGGGTTTCTTTATTTGACAAGACTAGGTCGAGCAAATTATTACCTCTGGTAGGCTCCGTCACACACTGCTTCAGAAAACAGTCCTGAACTACTTCCATAAAGTCACTGAACCCCAGATTACCGGTCAAGGAAGTCCAGTCAATTTGACTAAGTTAAAATCCCTACTATCACTACGTTATTGTGCTAGAAGCCTAACAATTTCGTCCCAAAGGGCCCCTCATCGTGATCCAAGCCTGGAGGTCGTTTTATTACACCTACAATCAGTTTTTCTTGACCTTCTAGAAACTCTACCCAAACAGATTCGTTAATGATCCATCTATTTTTATGTTTTTATGCAGCAATTTATATTTTCTCGCATATAATGCAACTCCACCCTTTCCCATTATATCATCTACATGGAACAACTTAAACCCCTGAATATGACACTCAGCAATCATATCCCGACTCTTTATATTATACCATGTTTCAGTTATTGCAATGACATCAAAGTTCCAGCACATGCTACCAAACGTAATTGTTAATTTTATTTCTGGCGCTCGACAGTTAGTGTAAATACATTGAGATGTATCTTCTTGTGAACCTTTTTCATATTCAGCTTTTGTTTTACAATTTCTGTTACTATTATTACCTGTGTTACTCGAATACTGTTATTGTTAAGATTTATGATGTCAAAGCCTGAATCAATATTTTGACCATCATTATTCACCATTCCTAAACCCATACCTCTAACTAATCCTAGTTTAAAATCCTAAAACATCCCCAACTGAGCAAGAGAGAAATTCTACACCTGCCCTGGATAAGTGAACCCCATCCTTGGCATACATGTCATTTCGGCCATAGAAGTGGTCCCAGTTGTCAATGAATGGGACTGCATTATCCTTACAGTGTTTGTCCAGCCAGCAATTTATACCAATCGCTCTGGACAGCCATTCATTTCAACACTCCTTCTTGGCAAAATACCACATATAACAGGGCGCCCTTCTTCCTAATGATGTCTATTGCTGTCCTGTACCTTCTAACTAAATCCTCACTTCTACGCTTGCCTACATCATTGCCTCCAGCACTGAGGCAGATAATAGGATTGATCCCATTACCGTTCATGATGTTGTCAAGCCGGCTAACAATATCCTCCATCCCAGCCCCAGGAAAGCAAACCCTCTGTCTCCTATCTTATCCTTCAAAGCAGAATGCCCTATCCTTATACCTAACCTGGCTATCCCCAAAACAACAATGTTTTTACCTTCCTTTCTGTCCGTCGTGACGTTCCCAGTAGTCGACTCACATTCATCGGGTAGCACATAGAAGGCATTCGATGTTTCATAAGAACATAAGAACATAAGAAAGGAGGAACACTGCAGCAGGCCTGTTGGCCCATACTAGAAGTCCTTCACAATCCGTCCCACTAACAGAATATTTGCTCAACCCAATTTTCAATGCTACCCAGAAATAAACTTTGACAATTCTACCCACCATGCAGAATCCCACTCAAACCAACCCCTCTCACTCATGAATTTATCCAACCTAAATTTGAAACTACCCAAGGTCCTAGCTCAATAACCCTACTAGGCAGACTGTTCCACTCATCAACTACCCTATTTCCAAACCAATACTTTCCTATTCCTTTCTAAATCTAAACTTATCTAACTTGAATCCATTTGACGGGTTCTTGAGAGATATCCTCAAGACCTTATTTATATCCCCTTTGTTAATACCCATTTTCCACTTGTATACCTCGATCATGTCTCCCTGGAAAAATAAACACAACGTATAATGTGATCCTTTATTGACAACGTTTCGCCCACGCAGTGGCTTTATCAGTCACAGACAGATCTACCTGGAAAATAAGCAACATGGAGATATATATAGGGTAAGATCAGGTGGAGAATGCTGGTCAGGTGGAGAAGCTGCATGTGAGTCTTAAAGGTAGTGTGATAGTTAAAAACATAGTGTGACTTAAAGGACCTGCAGTGTACATTCTTGAGTTCTAGGTGGGAAAAGGTTGAAAAGTTTCTTGGCAATGGTTCAGCTATGTTGGAAGCCGTTGTTCTGGTTGGATTGTTGGATATACAGATGAGTGATGATTCTAGGATTCTTCGGTATGCGTGTTGTCTTCTCTGGCGATGAGTCTTGCGTTTCTGTAGTTGATTAAATGGTTGTGTAATTTGGTGTGAACACAGGCATTTCTTGAGTCGTCAGATCTGCTGCGACTGGTGTTCTGAAATGCGTGTTTTAGGTCTCGGATGTTTCGCAACGTATAATTTGCTGCAGCCATTAAAGGGATTGTGTATACCCTGCCGGGATTGAACTTTTCCTGTCTGTTACTGGTAATGCCCTTATGGTGGTGGATGTGGGGTGGATACTCGGAATAAGGTCTTAGAAAAATGTTGAAACTTTTTTGGGAAATGGAGTTGGTGGGAAGGACTATGTATCTTTCTCAGCAGTGTCTTCTCTGGGTGTGTTGAAGATGTTTAATGCCCGTCGTCTGCAGTCTCTAATGAAGTGACGAGGATAGTGAAGTTTGGAAAAACTTGTTCAAGAGGAGCATTCTTCTTCAAGGAACTCACTGCCGAGATTCTGGTGCCCCAGGAAAGCCATAATTACACCACGTTTAATTTTGGTGCGTGGTGAGAGTGAGAAGGAGAGTGTTGATTGGAGGTTTCGATAGACTTTAAAACGAAGTTCATGGTCAGCTTTGCAGAAGAACATCAAGGGGAAGAGTATTGTCACTCTTCTTCTAGTGTAAACTGGATTGATGGCTCAACCTGGTTGAGTTCGTGTTGAGAGCTTGAACGTTGAAGCGTCTGGGAGTTATGATAGAATGTCGTCAACATAACGAAGCCAGGTGACAGAAGAGGAATAATAGTGGAAAATCGCTCGGCTTCCAAATGTTCCATATAGTTCAAGGCGGCACTAAGTGGCGATCCCATGGGTAGTCCAAAAGTTTGCTGAAAGAGTTGGTTTTCGAAAGAGAAACATGTAAAGCCCACACATAGTTCAACAAGGTCGATGAAATCGCTGGCTGGAAGAGGAAGATCAAGCGAGTCGTCAATTTTCCTGCGCAAGAGATCGATAGCTTGTGTAGTAGGTACTTTGGTGAATAGGGATGTTACATCAAGGCTGGAGAGTTTCTTGTTTCTGATGTTGATGTTGGAATGCGATTGAAGGTCACCAGAGTGTTTGAGATGTGCTGGACTGATGGTGCCCAAAGTTTGGAGAGGTGTTTAGCGAGAATTCCTGAGATTTGGTGGGGAGCACTGCCTATTCCCGAGGATATGGGCCTCAATGGAATACCTGGTTTGTGAGTTTTTGGCAGACCGTACATTCTGGCAGGTCTGGGCTTGCTGGGAATGGTGTGTAGAAGTTTCTTTCCTAGTTCTGATTCCCTCAGAATGCGGCGAGTCTTGTGAAGAAATGTTTTGGTGAGGTTGTCCACTTGATTAGTAGTGAGAGGTTTGTAGGTATCTGGGTCATTAAGTAGATTAAGCATTTTGTTCCTGTAATCGTCAGTGTTCAAGATTACGACACCACCTCCTTTATCAGCGGTGGTAACCCTGATGGTCGTGTCTTCTGCTAAAGTTTTAAGTGCAATGATGTAACGTCGAGGTATGACTGGGGTACTGTGTGTTGAGATGGCTGCTGAGATGATGCCTTGAAGATAGCCTTTTGGAAATCGGAGTCATTGTGTCTGTAGTTTTTAGCGATGAAATTGAGGTCTTGTTTTGGTTTCGTGATTCCTGTTGCAAATTTGAGACCTAAGCTGAGGGCTTCAGTTTCTGTGGTTGACAGTGGACGAGTTGAAAGATTTTGAATAATTTCAGGTCTTCCTAAACTTTCCACTGAGAATTATCGCAGAGAGTTTGGAGTTTCCTAGTAAGTCTGATTTTTGCTGAACATTAGCTGTGGTAACTCTGCTGCGAATAATTTCGCGGTGCGTCTGTTCATGTTACCCCGGAGTGTCGTGCCTAGTGTCCTGGCTTGAAGAAAAGTTTCCTTTGTAGCGTTGTTCAGGTCATCTGCACACTCTTCAAGGTAAGTTCGTGCAGTTGCGGAGAAAGGAGGTTTAATGTTGGCAATTTGAGGAGGAGTAGATCTTGGTAACACCATTTCTTGGATACAGTCACGAAGAAAATTGTGTCTATTGCGAAGTGAGTAAGCTTTTAGAAGAAGGTCCAGGTATTCTCTGTGTGAAGGATACATTTCTACTGCAGTGTTTGACACGATGGAAATAAATGGTATAAAATACCGACACAATGGAAAAATAAACACATAAGCAGTATAATGTGATCCTTTATTGACAACGTTTCGCCCACGCAGTGGGCTTTATCGAGTCCATATCCATATCCTCCATATCCTCGGGAATAGGCAGTGCTCCCCACCAAATCTCAGGAATTCTCGCTAAACACCTCTCCAAACTTTTGGGCACCATCAGTCCAGCACATCTCAAACACTCTGGTGACCTTCTCAATCGCATTCGCAACATCAACATCAGAAACAAGAAACTCTCCAGCCTTGATGTAACATCCCTATTCACCAAAGTACCTACTACACAAGCTATCGATCTCTTGCGCAGGAAAATTGACGACTCGCTTGATCTTCCTCTTCCAGCCAGCGATTTCATCGACCTTGTTGAACTATGTGTGGGCTTTACATGTTTCTCTTTCGAAAACCAACTCTTTCAGCAAACTTTTGGACTACCCATGGGATCGCCACTTAGTGCCGTCCTTGCGAACCTATATATGGAACATTTGGAAGCCGAGCGATTTTCCACTATTATTCCCTCTTCTGTCACCTGGCTTCGTTATGTTGACGACATTCTCATCATAACTCCCAGGCGTTCAACGTTCAAGCTCTCCAACACGAACTCAACCAGGTTGAGCCATCAATCCAGTTTACACTAGAAGAAGAAGTCGACAATACTCTTCCTTTCCTTGATGTTCTTCTCTGCAAAGCTGACCATGAACTTCGTTTTAAAGTCTATCGAAAACCTACCAATCAACACGATCTTCTCCACTTCTACTCTCACCACGACACCAAAATTAAACGTGGTGTAATTATAGGCTTTTTCCTCGCGCACTCAGAATCTGCAGCAGTGAGTTCCTTGAAGAAGAATGCTCCCTCATTGAACAAGTTTTTTTCCAAACTTCACTATCCTCGTCACTTCATTAGAGACTGCAGACGACGGGCATTAAACATCTTCAACACACCCAGAGAGACACTGCTGAGAAGAGATACATAGTCCTTCCACCAACTCCATTTCCAAACAAGTTTCCAACATTTTTCTAAGACCTTATTCCGAGTATCCACCTCCACATCCACCACCATTAAGGACATTACCAGTAACAGACAGGAAAAGCTTCAATCCACGGCAGGGTATACACAATCCCTTGTAATGGCTGCAGCAAATTATACGTTGGCGAAACATCCAGAGACCTACAAACACGCATTTCAGAACACCAGTACGCAGGCAGATCTGACGACTCAAGAAATGCCTGTGTTCAACACCGAAATTTACACAACCATTTAATCAACTACAGAAACGCAAGACTCATCGCCAGAGAAGACAACACGCAATACCGAAGAATCCTAGAATCATCACTCATCTGTATATCCAACAACTTCAACCAGAACAACGGCTTCTACAACATAGCTGAACCTATTGCCAAGAAACTTCTTCAACGCTATCCCACCTAGAACTCAAGAATGGTACACTGCAGGTCCTTTAAGTCACACTATGTTTTTAACTATCACACTACTTTTTAAGACTCACATGCAGCTTTCTCCACCTGACCCAGCATTCTCCACCTGACTGTACCCTATATATATCTCCATGTTGCTTATTTTCCAGGTAGATCTGTCTGTGACTCGATAAAGCCCACTGCGTGGGCGAAACGTTGTCAATAAAGGATCACATTATACTGCTTATGTGTTTATTTTTCCATTGTGTCGGTATTTTATACCATTTATTTCCATCGTGTCAAACACTGCAGTAGAAATGTATCCTTCACACAGAGAATACCTGGACCTTCTTCTAAAAGCTTACTCACTTCGCAATAGACACAATTTTCTTCGTGACTGTATCCAAGAAATGGTGTTACCAAGATCTACTCCTCCTCAAATTGCCAACATTAAACCTCCTTTCTCCGCAACTGCACGAACTTACCTTGAAGAGTGTGCAGATGACCTGAACAACGCTACAAAGGAAACTTTTCTTCAAGCCAGGACACTAGGCACGACACTCCGGGGTAACATGAACAGACGCACCGCCGAAATTATTCGCAGCAGAGTTACCACAGCTAATGTTCAGGAAAAAATCAGACTTACTAGGAAACTCCAAACTCTCTGCGATAATTCTCAGTGGAAAAGTTTAGGAAGATCTGAAATTATTCAAAATCTTTCAACTCGTCCACTGTCAACCACAGAAACTGAAGCCCTCAGCTTAGGTCTCAAATTTGCAACAGGAATCACGAAACCAAAACAAGACCTCAATTTCATCGCTAAAAACTACAGACACAATGACTCCGATTTCCAAAAGGCTATCTTCAAGGCATCATCTCAGCAGCCATCTCAACACACAGTACCCCAGTCATACCTCGACGTTACATCATTGCACTTAAAACTTTAGCAGAAGACACGACCATCAGGGTTACCACCGCTGATAAAGGAGGTGGTGTCGTAATCTTGAACACTGACGATTACAGGAACAAAATGCTTAATCTACTTAATGACCCAGATACCTACAAACCTCTCACTACTAATCAAGTGGACAACCTCACCAAAACATTTCTTCACAAGACTCGCCGCATTCTGAGGGAATCAGAACTAGGAAAGAAACTTCTACACACCATTCCCAGCAACCCCAGACCTGCCAGAATGTACGGTCTGCCAAAACTCACAAACCAGGTATCCCATTGAGGCCCATATCCTCGGGAATAGGCAGTGCTCCCCACCAAATCTCAGGAATTCTCGCTAAACACCTCTCCAAACTTTTGGGCACCATCAGTCCAGCACATCTCAAACACTCTGGTGACCTTCTCAATCGCATTCGCAACATCAACATCAGAAACAAGAAACTCTCCAGCCTTGATGTAACATCCCTATTCACCAAAGTACCTACTACACAAGCTATCGATCTCTTGCGCAGGAAAATTGACGACTCGCTTGATCTTCCTCTTCCAGCCAGCGATTTCATCGACCTTGTTGAACTATGTGTGGGCTTTACATGTTTCTCTTTCGAAAACCAACTCTTTCAGCAAACTTTTGGACTACCCATGGGATCGCCACTTAGTGCCGTCCTTGCGAACCTATATATGGAACATTTGGAAGCCGAGCGATTTTCCACTATTATTCCCTCTTCTGTCACCTGGCTTCGTTATGTTGACGACATTCTCATCATAACTCCCAGACGCTTCAACGTTCAAGCTCTCCAACACGAACTCAACCAGGTTGAGCCATCAATCCAGTTTACACTAGAAGAAGAAGTCGACAATACTCTTCCTTTCCTTGATGTTCTTCTCTGCAAAGCTGACCATGAACTTCGTTTTAAAGTCTATCGAAAACCTACCAATCAACACGATCTTCTCCACTTCTACTCTCACCACGACACCAAAATTAAACGTGGTGTAATTATAGGCTTTTTCCTGCGCGCACTCAGAATCTGCAGCAGTGAGTTCCTTGAAGAAGAATGCTCCCTCATTGAACAAGTTTTTTCCAAACTTCACTATCCTCGTCACTTCATTAGAGACTGCAGACGACGGGCATTAAACATCTTCAACACACCCAGAGAAGACACTGCTGAGAAGAGATACATAGTCCTTCCCACCAACTCCATTTCCAAACAAGTTTCCAACATTTTTTCTAAGACCTTATTCCGAGTATCCACCTCCACATCCACCACCATTAAGGACATTACCAGTAACAGACAGGAAAAGCTTCAATCCACGGCAGGGGTATACACAATCCCTTGTAATGGCTGCAGCAAATTATACGTTGGCGAAACATCCAGAGACCTACAAACACGCATTTCAGAACACCAGTACGCAGGCAGATCTGACGACTCAAGAAATGCCTGTGTTCAACACCGAAATTTACACAACCATTTAATCAACTACAGAAACGCAAGACTCATCGCCAGAGAAGACAACACGCAATACCGAAGAATCCTAGAATCATCACTCATCTGTATATCCAACAACTTCAACCAGAACAACGGCTTCTACAACATAGCTGAACCTATTGCCAAGAAACTTCTTCAACGCTATCCCACCTAGAACTCAAGAATGGTACACTGCAGGTCCTTTAAGTCACACTATGTTTTTAACTATCACACTACTTTTTAAGACTCACATGCAGCTTTCTCCACCTGACCCAGCATTCTCCACCTGACTGTACCCTATATATATCTCCATGTTGCTTATTTTCCAGGTAGATCTGTCTGTGACTCGATAAAGCCCACTGCGTGGGCGAAACGTTGTCAATAAAGGATCACATTATACTGCTTATGTGTTTATTTTTCCATTGTGTCGGTATTTTATACCATTTATTTCCACCATGTCTCCCCTCAATACCTCGATCATGTCTCCCCTCTTCAGTCTCTTTCTTCTTCATCGTTTCTAACTCTCCATTCGTTTTCTTGATCTTCAACTTTGTTCCTTGAAGTCCGGCCACTGCCCAGGTTCCCTTCTTGACCTGAGGACTCACAACAGGAGGACTACTACGAATCCTCTTGTTTTCCTCCGTCAATCGCCGAATCTCAAGCTTCGCTACCCTCAATTCCTCCTTAAGTTGCTCAATGGACGGCATCTTGGTTCACTTCACAGAGCAAAAGTGGTTCAGTCCACAGAGAACCCTAGACACGTCCTCTCTGAGCTAAGAACAGATCACCTCTGAGCTAAGAACAGATCACCTCTGAGCTAAGAACAGATCACCTCTGAGCTAAGAACAGATCACCTCTGAGCTAAATAAGAATGATGAATAGAAAGTGAGAATAGTGGAGGTATCCCCAGGCACTGTAGCAATAACATTTACCAAACTCAAAGAGGTGATAACAGATGCGGTTTTCTTAGAAGGGTATCGAATAATTAAAAAGGAGAGAGGAAGCAGAGGAGGTGAAGGAGCTGTGTTGCTGATCAGGAACCGGTGGACTTTTGAGGAGATGAACAGAATAAATGGATAGGGGTCAAATGACTACATAATAGGGACACTCGGCTCTGAGGTACCCAAGGTGGTGAAAGCAGTGATGCACAACCCATCACTAAACAGCAAGAGACCAAAACAAGAATATGATGGAAACATGGCGATGGTGGACATAATAGAGGAGGTGATTAGAAAAGTCCCACATGGGCAATGCAGAACTATTGATCATGGGTGACTTCACCCATTAGCAAATAGACTGGTTAAAGTCTGGAAGCTCATGGAGGACCAAAAAGCTAAGATGTTTGAGTTGGCAGTGGAAAACTTCATGTATCACCGTGCCAGGAGCACAACTAGGGAGAAAGGATGTGAGAGACCAGCAATGCTGGGTCTTGTGCGCACTCTCAGTGACTCTGACATAGAGAAACATCGAATATGAGAGACCCCTTAGTACAAGCGACCACACAGTGTGCGCTGAGATTCAAATTCATTGTAGAAGCTATGATGCCACAAGGCAATTCTTAAGCTGAGTACCATGTGAAAGGAAGCTAGTTAGAAAGACAGCAAATGAAATGATGGAATATACATCTGGAAAACTGAGGGAGACAGAAGAAATTCATATCCATTATCAGAAGAAACAAATTAGAAAATTGTGAGGCCATAAATCACCCTGAGATGCAGGGAGGCAAAAAAGTAAAAGCTCAAGAGAATGTAATATATGTAGAAAGCAAAGAATGCTGGAGAACAGTGAAGCAAGCAGAAGATCCAGCAATAAATACAGACGGACAAGAAATGAGGCTTAACGACAATTCGAAAATGACAGCATCAAAAGCCAGATCCGAGGCAATTTTGATGTACAGTCATATGAGAAGGAACACAACTGTGAAATATCAGATAACAGATCTTAAGATGAACGGAGGAGAGTTCACCAGGAAGTCTGCAAGATGTACACAAATATTTATGGAGGTATTCGCAGTGGAATCAGAAACACTGCCAGAGTCAGAGGGAAAGAGTGCACCAGCGAGTAGTGAAGCACCTGGAAGTGACCAGATTCAAAAAGAATCACCAGCACAGTTTTCCTGTCTCGCAAATCTGTTACAGTTCTATGATATGGTAACGAAACTGAGGCAAGAGAGTGAGGGATATGTGGAATGAGTGTTTTTGGACTTCAAGAAGGCATTCAATTTAGTACCTCACAAGAGATCGGGACAAAAGGTAAAGGAGAAAGTAGGAATTACAGGGAAATCACTACAGTTGACCAAGGAATAATTCACAGGAAGAAAGTAGTGAGTTATTGTCAGAGATGAGTTGCCAGAATGGCAAGAATGACGAATGGAGCTCACTAATACTGTTTCTTGAGAATGTAAGCAACATGACAGAGGAAATAGTCAGAGAATTCAATGAAGAGTAGACCAGTAAAGACTACAGATGGATCTGGACAAGCTACAAGACTGGTCTGACCAGTTGCTATTAAAATTTACTTTTCATGGGGGGCAGTAACCCCCCCCAGGGACGACGCTCTCATGGTCCAGTTCGATACCAGGTTGATCAGGAACTGACTTGAAATTATGCAGCTCCCTTTTAAAACAGATGGGAGTGTGTTGGTAATTTCTCAACAACATGAAGGAAGGTGCTGAAGAGTCTTATATTCTTTAAAGTACACTTATTGAGTTATCTCTTGCTATACTTCATGACTCACGAAGTCGTAATAAATCGATTGCAAACAAATCACAGAACTTGTGAGGCTTAAACCCATGGCAGCTGAATCCTAAAATTCACAGGTCAGTGTGCACATTAGGCTGTGAGTTTAAGGACTCAACCTGTCATATGTTCGAGTTCCATCCATTATGTAATTTCTTGCAGTACTCATTGCACGAGGCTTTTCATTGAGGGTATTTTGCATCCACTGCCGAGCCTCTTGCTATCGAAGGAAGTCATTTACGATTGCAAATTAGGAATCAACCACTCCAGGATTTTCGAAGAGAAAATTATGAAATATCTTTCTCGCCTATGATCCAGGGAATATAATTTGAGAGACTTCAAGTATCCCCATTAATATAGGAGTATCAGCGAATTTACATGAACAATAAAGGTATTCTGGGCATTTTCTTTATCTGCAGTTAAGCCTACCTTAAAAGATGTTAGTGAGCAGCAAAATTCTAGTCTAAAAACAATATCTAAATTAAAAGATTAGCATCATTCCTTGGCACCTCTTGTTTTAAATGTTCTAGTTATTCAACCTATGCAATAAATCTCCTGAGATAAAATTGAATAAGAATAAACGATCTAATGGTTCGAAGCACACTTCTATCAGCCTTATATGTTAAATACAGGTAAAAGTATTATTAAAACTGGCAATGAATAATTTAGTTACAAATAGAAATTATAAATCTAACGAGTTACAATTAGTCAAATTATTTAAATTAAAGTTCTCTTAACACAGTGGTGACAATCCCTTAATGAAATTATCTTCTGTCCAATACTAGTTACTGTCACTATCTTTATTATTCTCAATTTCATTTCACCTTCATTCCAGTTTCCCTCATAATTACTTTCCAGCGTACATCATCTCTATCTATGACTTTTCTTCCATTCTCTATATTTTTCACTTCCAGTCTTACACAGCACATAACATGAAGCCACCCCCCCCCCCTCACATTCCAGCAGTATATACAGTCTCCACCAAAAAAGGAAACAGATATGGCCCTTGACGAGCGTTCCCTGGCAGTGGATCCCCGGGAGGCTCCTGACTGATGCATGTCGCTACCGTGGGTCTTATTAACAGAAGTGCAGACACGTATAGAGGATGGCTGTGGGATGACATGATCTGTATACTCATGGAGAAGCGAGTCCCAGAATATTATGTAGTTCATATAATACACTATATATATATATATATATATATATATATATATATATATATATATATATATATATATATATATATATATATATATATATATATAGTCTTTATATCAACAATGTATCTCTTAAATCTTTTGTACCATATTATGTAATAAAATATACCTATTGGAAAAAAAAGAATGAAAAGATGGGGTGGTAGGGGTAGTGGAATATTCAAATGGCTTCAGAAAGAAATCCAAATATTCTTCCTTGAAGTCTTTTTATCTAATTCTCCGAGGCTGTGGGTCCCACAATTTGCACCAGAGGTGGACCCCATCCTATATATATATATATATATATATATATATATATATATATATATATATATATATATATATATATCCTTTTTTAACAAGTCGGCCGTCTCCCACCAAGGCAGGGTGACCCAAAAAGAAAGAAAATCTCCAAAAAGAAAACACTTTTATCATCATTCAACACTTTCACCTCACTCATACATAATCACTGTCTTTGCAGAGGCGCTCAGATACGACAGTTTAGAATAGTCCCTCCAAACTGTCACTATCCCAGACCCCTCCTTTAAAGTGCAGGTATTGTACTTCCCATTTCCAAGACGCAAGTCTGGTTAAATCTATAATAACCGGTTTCCCTGAATCCCTTCACTAAATATTACCCTGCTCACACTCCAACAGCTCGTCAGGTCCCAAAAACCATTCGTCTCCATTCACTCCTATCTAACACGCTCACACACGCTTGCTGGAAGTCCAAGCCCCTCGCCAACAAAACTTCCTTTACCCTCTCCCTCCAACCTTTTCGAGGACGACCCCTACCCCTCCTTCCTTCCCCTACAGATTTATACGCTCTCCAAGTCATTCTACTTTGATCCATTCTCTCTAAATGACCAAACCACCTCAACAACCCCTCCTCAGCCCTCTGACAAATACTTTTAGTAACTCCACACCTCCTCCTAATTTCCACACTCCAAATTCTCTGCATAATATTTACACCACACATTGCCCTTAGACAGGACATCTCCACTGCCTCCAGCCTCCTCCTCGTTGCAAAATTTACAACTAAAGCCTCACACCCATATAAGAGTGTTGGTACCACTATACTTTCATACATTCCCTTCTTTGCCTCCATAGATAACGTTTTTTGTCTCCACAGATACCTCAACGCACCACTCACCTTTTTTCCTTCATCAATTCTATGGTTAACCTCATGCTTCATATACCCATCAGCTGAGAAGTCGACTCCCAAATATCTGAAAACATTCACTTCTTCCATAATCCCTCTCTCCAATGTGATATCCATTTTTTCTTTATCTAAATCGTTTGATACCCTCATCACCTTACTCTTATCTTTGTTCACTTTCAACTTTCTACATTTACACACCCTCCCAAACTCGTCCACTAACCTTTGCAACTTTTCTTTAGAATCTCCTATAAGCACAGTATCATCAGCAAAAAGTAACTGTGTCAACTCCCATTTTGAACTTGATTCCCCATAATTTAATCCCACTCCTCTCCCCAACACCCTAGCATTTACTTCTTTTACAACCCCATCTATAAATATATTAAACAACTATGGTGACATCACACATCCCTGTCTAAGACCTACTTTTACCAGGAAGTAATCTCCCTCACTCCTTCACACCCTAACCTGAGCCTCACTATCCTCATAAAAACTCTTTACAGCATTCAGTAACTTACTACCTATTCCATACACTTGCAATATCTGCCACATTGCTCCCCTATCCACTCTATCATATGCTTGTTCTAAATCCATAAATGCAATGAAAACTTCCCTACCTTTATCTAAATACTGTTCACATATATGCTTCAATGTAAACACTTGATCTACACATCCCCTACCCACTCTAAAGTCTCCTTGCTCATCTGCGATCCTACCCTCTGTCTTACCTCTAATTCTTTCAATAATAACCCTACTGTACACTTTACCTGGTATACTCAGAAAACTTATTTCCCTATAATTTCTACAATTTTTACAATCGGCCGTTTCCCACCTAAGCGGGGTGGCCCAAAAGGAAAAACGAAAGTTTCTCCTTTTACATTTAGTAATATATACAGGAGAAGGGCTTACTAGCCCCTTGCTCCCGGCATTTTAGTCGCCTCTTACGACACGCATGGCTTACGGAGGAAGAATTATATTCCACTTCCCCATGGAGAGAGGAAATAAGAACAAGAACTAGTAAGAAAATAGAAGAAAACCCAGAGGGGTGTGTATATATATGCTTGTACATGAATGTGTAGTGTGACCTAAGTGTAAGTAGAAGTAGCAAGATGCACCTGAAATCTTGCATGTTTATGAGACAGAAAAAAGACACCAGCAATCCTAACATCATGTAAAACAATTACAGGCTTTCGCTTTACACTCACTTTGCAGGACGGTAGTATATATATATATATATATATATATATATATATATATATATATATATATATATATATATATATATATATGCAGGGGACTTTCTTTTGGCTGTTCCCAACTCCAGCCTTGGCACACGCCTCGACCCACAGACCTTCCGCATTGGTGTTGCCCTTCGACTTGCCGCCCCTATTCTCGCCGAACACAGGTGTACTTGTGGCAGTGAAGCAGCAGACCGATTCGGGTACCATGGTCTTGTGTGTCGTAAATCCGAGGGAAAGATTGCAAGACATGAAGAGGTTAATAACATAATCAAGAGGAGCCTCACAACAGCCGGATGCCCACCAGTAAGGGAACCACCCCAACTATGCAGATCTGATGGCAGCCAAAAGCGTCCAGATGGTATCACCCTTCAAGCCTGGACAGACGGAAAGCAGGTGGTGTGGGACTACACTTGTGCATCTACCTTTGTTGATACCTATCTCCAATACACCAGGGAGAAAGGAGGGGCAGCTGCCACCTTCAGGGAGTCCCAGAAGTCGAGAAAATATGGAGAACTTGCTCATCATTATATGTTTGTTCCCATAGGCTCAGAGACCCTTGGCTCATGGGGAAAGAGTGCATCTCAGTTCCTCAAGGAGCTGGGCAAAAGACTCAACAGGGTAACTAGGGATCACAGGGCAGCTAGTTTTCTGTTCCAGCGACTCAGCGCTGCTGTTCAGAGGGGTAATGCATGCTGTATTCTGGGCACGCGCCCCAGCTCGGAGGAGCTGGATGAGACTATCGCATTATATTCAGTGACAAACATGTTACAATATGTACTAGACATGTATCTCTCACACCTCGTGTACTGTATATGCCATCTTTATATCAACAATGTATCTCTTAAATCTTTTGTACCATATTATGTAATAAAATATACCTATTGGTAAAAAAAAAAAAGAAGATGGGGTGGTAGGGAAAGTGGAATATTCAAATGGCATCAGGAAGAAATCCAAATATTCTTCCTTGAAGCCTTTTTATCCACTTCTCCGAGGTAAAACTTGCGATTTTGGCTTAAATAGCAACGCTCACCTTGCCATATAAGACAAGTGAAAATTTGTGTATGCAATAATTTCGCCAAAATCATTCTGAACATAACGAAAAAAATATATTTCATTGTGTTTGTTTATTATTAAATTAATGTTAACGTATCTAAAATATATTTAGTTGGGTTAGACTAAATTAAATTGCTCTTGTTGTAATAAGGTTAGGTAGGTTTTCAAAGTTTCTCTTGGTACAAAATTATAAATTCTTACATTAACATAAATGAAAAATATATATCTTTAAACGTATAAGAGTAAATTTGAGATGAGTTTTACCTAATCGGCACGATATATATATATATATATATATATATATATATATATATATATATATATATATATATATATATATATATATATATATATATATGCCGAATAGGTAAAATTGGTCAATTAGCAAGAACTCATTTAAAATTAAGTCTTTTCTAAAAAAAATCCCTTATACGTTAAAGATGTTTTTTTCATTTATGTTAATGTAAAAATTAATAATTTTGTACCAAAAGAACCTCAGAAAGCTTACCTAACCTTATTATAACAAGCGCAATTTAATTTAGCCTAATCCAACTAAATATATTTTAGATAAGTTTACAATAATTTAATAAACAAACACAATGAAATATATATTTTTTTCGTTAGGTTCAGAATGATATATCTTTAAACGTATAAGATAAAATTTTAGGAAAGATTAAATTTTAAACGAGTTTTCGCTAATTGACCAGTTTTACACACACACACACACACACACACACAGGAGCTATGACTCGACCCCTACAACCACAACTAGGTGAGTACACACACACACACACACACACACACACACACACACACACAGGAGCTATGACTCGACCCCTACAACCACAACTAGGTGAGTACACACACACACACACACACACACACACACACATTGAGAACCCTCCAAACAAAGAGTAACCAAGTCAGTGATGGCCCTCTTTTAAGTCCCTTATGCTCTTTAGGCTGACTAGAATATTGCTCTGAATTAACATCATCTATAGTTCACACAAAATTTCGGACCTAGAAAATGTAGAGAGCGTTCATGACACGTATAAATTCAATAAATCAACTAAATTACTGGGAACATTTGAAGTTCTTCGACCTGGACGCAATGTAATGCAGGCGAGAAAGATGCATTATAATTTAAACCTTGGAAATTCTAGAGGGATTGGTTTGATATCTCCACGCACAAATCACTCCCTACAACAAGAGCCTCAACAAATAATGTAAAACACCTCGAATGATAAGCACTGGTGACATGAGTACATTAAGAGATAATACTGCAAGTTTAAGACTCCCAAGATTTTTGAACAGCGTTCTGTCATACATAAAAGGGATCCACATCAGACCCCCTAGCAGTCTTCAAGAGGGAATTTGATAAGGACCTCAAGTCAGTTCCTGATCAGCAGGGCTGTGGTTTGTACTTTTGGCTTTGACACGAAATGAAATTAAGGTACTGAGCACCAGCTTCCAAGCTGAGGGACTTATTACCTCATCAACTGTTCTCTGTGTTGTTCTGCAAGACTCACCAACTGTTCTCTGTGTTGTTCTGCAATACTCACCAACTGATTACCTCCTCTTCTTCTCTCTCCAGTTTCAGCACCTTCAAATTACCTCTCAACTGAATCAATAAAGGCACTGATTGGCCAAACGTTTGCAAATAAAATTACCCAGGTGTCGCACATGTTGCAATGAGGCGTTGATCCGCCAGGAGACCTGGAGACCTGGCCAGGAGACCTGGCCAGGGACTGGGCAGAGGGGACAATGGCCCCTAAAAATATCCTTCAGATAAGCTCCAGGAAAGTTCTAGAGTGAGTGGTGGTCCTAAATCTGCAAACAAGTTACTCTCCTGAAAGTGAGGCTGTGATGGATATGAATGGCAGCGGGCCTCCAGCAGCAACAGCCTGGTTGACCAGGCAAGCACCAGACTAGCCTGGCCCATGGCCGGGCTACGAGAGTAGTAAAACTCTCGAAACTCTTCAAAGGTATATCAAAAGTATAAAGAGCCTGGATACACGAGTCATTCTATAGTAATGTGATCTACTTGTAACCCCACTCACTAAGGTGGCAATAAAGAAATTTAAAAATATATAGAAAATAAAGCAAATGTTTCACAATCAAAATTTTTGTAAGTTTTAAGAAGCATGATTGTTGATCACAAGGAATCACAACACTTGGTTTAGAGCAGGTTTCATGTGCCTTATGCAGTTGCTAGACAACTACATGATCATGGATGCACTGGAACAACCTGTCATTAGGCTGGCCCAGGGCAGAGATGAAGGGCAAAGGAAACTAAAGAATTCAAAAGTAACAAACCTTGCAAATTTATTTCCCAAGGCACAGTACCAGTTCCAGTTCTTTTTCTTAATCTTATATCTGACAGATATAAAAAGTTGTCTCATATTAAACTTTGCTAACGATACCTGCATTGACTAGACAGTTGGTTGCGCCACGCTCTGTTACCTGGTGGGGCATCGTTGATTTTGCAAGAGGTCAGTCAGTTTATTTTCTTTCTGTCCCTCAGACATCCTCACCTGGGAAAGAAACAAAAATATTTTACTCATTTACCACCCTTAACATCTGTAAAAGAAAAAATACTAGTTAATTAACTCTTGTTCAAAATTATTACCAATCATAACCTCACAAACATCTTCTCAATTAACTTTTCGCTAAATTCTCGTCATGTTGTTCTCCACTGCCCACTGGAAAACCCTGCCTATATCTTCCTGATATTTTTCTGTCTTCTACCGTAGTGACTTTTATGCTTATTTTAGTGTCAACTGCAAATGACACAAAACTGTGACGGGTGTTTTTATCTGTCTGCTATGAGGATGAGAAACAGCAGAGGTGTCAGGACAGCACCTTGGGAAACTGAGCTTTTTACCTCGTTGATGCTCAATTTTGCTCTATTTTTTTTTTGTGTGTGTGTTAGGAACCCGAAAATTCATCTGCTTAGCTTCCCCGTAATGCCTATGGCTCTCATTTTGGGCGCTACCACTCATTGATCGCATTTGTCAAACACCTTTGCAAAATCTGTGTACATCACATCTGCGTTTTGATCGCCCTTCAACGCCTCTATAATTGTCATAGTGATTCAACAGCTGTAACTGGCATGATCGTCCTCATTTAAAATTAAATTAAGTCCTTTTTTTAATTTTCTCTTATACGTTTTAAGATATATATTTTTCATTTATGTTAATATTAGTTCTATTAGTTGAGACACGAATGATCTCGCTTTAAGACCATGTTGACTTGGGTTATGTAGGTAATGTTTTTGCTTATAATTAGTATGTAGACGAATGGTTCAGAAAACCGACAAGTTGATAAATTAGACACATATGCAACATTCGTCTACATCCTGTCTGACACAGCAACAACTTGGGATCTTGATACAAACGAATTCTTCAACACCTGTCCAACCTTTGGACGAAGACCTACTTCGACTAGTGGATGGTACCACTATGACCCCGCCTCCTCCTGCTTTACCTCACCTGACTACAGTATATAAGCAACCTCCATTGCCTTATGCTGTACTTACTACCAGATTGATGGACTGAACACATCGACTCCAGGCCGAGGGACTGATTACCTCAAACTCTTCCTCTCCTTACAACTTTCTACTTTGTATTGGACTGATGAAGCCACTGTGTGGCGAAACGTTTCCACAATAAAGATACCCAAGTGTTGCATATGTGTCTAATTTATCATATAATTAGTAATTTGACTTGCCTCACCATTCTTTCCAAGACTTTTGTGATATGTTAGTGCTAATTGTTTGGAAACATAAGAACATAAAGAAGGAACACTACAGCAGGTCTACTGGCCCATGCGAGGCAGGTCCAAGTCTCCCACCGGCTTAAGCTAATGCCCCGACCCAGCCAGGTCAGATTACATTCACTTAAGGAAGGAGCACGGCATCTGACCTAGTAGCAAAAGCTAGTCAGGACCAACTCACACCCACCCGCAACCACTCATATATTTATCTAGCCTATTTTTAAAACTACACAACGTTTTAGCCTCTATAACTGTACTCGGGAGTTTGTTCCACTCATCGACAACTCTATTACCAAACCAGTGCTTTCCTGTATCCTTCCTGAATCTGAATTTATCAAACTTAAAGCCATTGCTGTGAGTCCTGTCAATACTAGATATTTTTAGCACGCTATTTACATCCCTTTGAAGATATACCTTTGAAGAGTTTCGAGAGTATCTACTCTCTGAGCCCGGCCATGGGGCAGGATCCCCTTTATTTATTCCTGTTTTCCATTTATACACCTCAATCATATCCCCCCTAATTCTACGATTTTCTAGAGAGTGCAGATTCAGGGCCCTCAGTCTATCTTCATAGGGAAGATTTCTGATACATGGGATCAACTTTGTCATCCTCCTCTGTACATTTTCCAGAGCATTTATATCCATTCTGTAATACGGTGACCAAAACTGTGCAGCATAATCTAGATGAGGCCTAACCAAGGATATATAGAGTTGAAGAACAACATGAGGACTCCTATTATTTATGCTTCTTGATATGAAGCCAAGGATTCTGTTCGCTTTATTACGAACACTTATGCACTGCTGTCTTGGTTTTAGATTACTGCTAACCAGAACTCCTAAATCCTTTTCGCAATCAGTAGTATTAAGATCTACATTATTTAGTTTATATGTGGCATGGTTATTGTCCTGTCCAATATTTAGAACTTTGCATTTATCTATATTAAACTGCATCTGCCACTTCTCCGACCACTGCATCAGTCTACTCAGATCTTCCTGGAGTGCTCTAATGTCCTCATTTGAATGAATTGGACGGCCTATTTTGGTGTCATCGGCAAATTTGCTTATGTCGCTATTTATTCCCTCATCTCTGTCGTTTATGTAGATTGTGAACAACAAGGGGCCCAATACTGTCCCCTGTGGAACACCGCTTGCGACGCTTCCCCACTCTGATTTCTCCCCATTTATGCAAACTCTCTGCTGCCTATTTGTCAACCATGCCTCTACCCATGAAAAAATTTCTCCTATTCCGTGTGCCTTAATTTTCCTCAATAGTCTCTGATGTGGGACTCTATCAAAAGCCTTACTGAAGTCCAAATACACAAAATCATATTCATTACCATGATCTACCTCCTCAAATACCTTAATGAAAAAAGTTATTAAATTTTTAAGGCAGGAACGCCCTTTTGTAAAACCGTGCTGAGATTCGTTGATTAATTTATGCTTTTCAAGATGGCTGCGGATTGCCTCAGCAATTATTGATTCCATAAATTTTCCCACTATGGAGGTTAGGCTTATTGGTCTATAGTTCGAAGCAAAGGACCTGTCACCTGCTTTGAAGATAGGTATTACATTTGCCATTTTCCACTTATCTGGCACCATGCCAGTTTGCAGTGATATATTGAAAAGATTAGCCATAGGTTTGATAAGCTCCTCTTTACATTCCTTTAGAACCCTTGCATACAGTTCATCAGGGCCTGGGGATTTGTTAGGTTTTAATTTATTTATTTGGCTAAGGACCATGTCACTTGTGACCCTAATCATGCATACCTTTGATATACCTTTGAAGAGTTTCGAGAGTATCTACTCTCTGAGCCCGGCCATGGGCCAGGCTCGTCTGGTGCTTGCCTGGTCAACCAGGCTGTTGCTGCTGGAGGCCCGCTGCCCCACATATCCATCACAGCCTGGTTGATCTGGCACCTGGTGAAGATATTTGTCCAGTTTTCTCTTGAAGGCTTCTACACTGGTTCCAGCCGTGTTTCGGATATCTTCTGGTAAGATGTTGAATAGTCTGGGACCCCGGATGTTAATACAGTGCTCCCGTATTGTCCCCACCGCACCCCTGCTCCTCACTGGGTTTATTTTACACTTTCTCCCATATCTCTCACTCCAGTATGTTGTTATGGCAGTGTGCAGATTTGGGACCAGGCCCTCAAGTACTTTCCATGTATATATTATCATGTATCTCTCTCTCCTCCGCTCCAATGAGTACATGTTCAAGACTTGAAGGCGTTCCCAATAATTTAGATGTTTCAATGGCTCAATGTGAGCCGTAAACGATCTCTGGATTTGTTCCAGCTCTGCTATTTCTCCTGCCCTGAACGGGGCCGTCAGCACTGAGCAGTATTCTAAGTGAGGGAGCACTAGCGATTTGAATAGTGTCACCATCGGCATTATTTCCCTTGTTTTGAAAGTTCTCAATACCCACCCTGTCATCTTCCTGGCTGTTGTGATCTTTGTCTTGTTATGGTCTTTAAACGACAGATCAGCAGACATAATTATTCCCAAGTCCTTTACGTGTTCCTTTCGTTCTATGTGGTGACCCTCTTGCGTTTTGTATATAGTGTTCCTTTTGAGTTCTTCATTTTTTCCATACCTAAGCAGCTGAAACTTATCACCATTGAACGTCATGTTGTTCTCCACTGCCCATTGGAAGACCTTGCTTATGTCCTCCTGTAATTTTTCAGTGTCCTCTACCGTAGTGACTTTCATGCTTATTTTAGTGTCATCTGCAAATGATGATACAAAAGTGTGCTGGGTGTTTTTATCTATGTCTGCTATGAGGATGAGAAACAGCAGAGGCGCCAGGACAGTGCCTTGGGGCACTGAGCTTTTGACCTCGCTGATGCTGGATCTTGCCCTGTTCACTACTACTTTTTGTGTTCTTTGTGTTAGGAACTCAAAATCCATCTGCCTACCTTCCCCGTAATGCCTATGGCCCTCATTTTGTGCGCTATCACTCCATGATCGCATTTGTCAAACGCCTTTGCAAAATCTGTGTAAATCACATCTGCGTTTTGGTCGTCCTCCAATGCCTCCGTAATTCTGTCATAATGGTTCAGCAGCTGTGACAGGCATGATCGACCCGCTCTAAAGCCATGCTGGTTCGGGTTATGTTGGTTGTGCTGGTCCATGAACTTTGTAATCTGCCGTCTCATCACTCTTTCAAAGATTTTTATGATGTGAGAAGTGAGGGCTACTGGTCTGCAATTTTTAGCTAGTGCTCTACTACCTCCCTTATGCAAAGGAGCTATGTCTGCACTCTTTAAGGCCTATCATCCTGTTCTACATAATTAATTATTTCTGGAATATCGCTAGTATCTTCCTGTGTAAAAACTGAGAGGAAGTAAAAGTTAAACATTCAACACATTTCCTTATCACTGTCGGTGAGCTGACCTGAGTAACTTTTGAGTGGGCCTATCTTGTCCCTAATCTTACTTCTGTATACCTGAAAAAATCCTTTTGGGTTAGTTTTCGATTCTCTTGCAACTTTAACCTCATAGTCTCTTTTTGCTTTTCTTATTCCCTTTTTTATTTCTCTCTTTAACTGAATATATTGATTACTTAATTGCCCCTCTCCAATGAGATGTTTAATCCATTGTTCATCCATTTAGGATCATTTTTGTTTGATCTGATTTCCCTATTAGGAACATAAGTTGTCTGAGCAGCTAGAACTATTCTCTGGAAAACGTCATATTGGCAATCACCACCTACCTGACCCACTGTCAGGTCATTCCAGTTCAGCCTACCCAGGTAATTTTTCAGTCCTCTGAAATCAGGCAGGCGGAAGTCAGGGACAGAGACTTGATTTCCATTAGTAGGGTAATTCCATGATATATTAAAACAGTGATTTGTGATCACTTTCCCCAAGCTCATCATTAACCTCAAGATTATTAACTAATGATTCCCTGCTGGCAAGAACCAAGTCTAGCAGGTTATTTCCTCTAGTTGGTTCTGTCACCAACTGTTTCAAAAAACAATCCTGAATCGTATCAAGAAAGTCACTTGACTCTAAATTTCCTGTCAAATCGCTCCAGTCAATTTGTCTAAAGTTGAAATCTCCCATTAGCACAACATTTTCATATGTAGATGCCTTACGAATTTCATCCCATAGAAGTTTACTGCACTCCCTATCAAGATTAGGGGGCCTGTAAATCACACCCAAGATAAGTTTTACACGGCCCTCAAGAAGCTGTACCCAAACAGATTCAGTGGCTTACGCTTCTAATTTTATATTTTGTCTAACACAACAATTGAAATTGTCTCTGACATACATCGCTACTCCACCACCCTTCCTGTTGACCCTATCAGTGTGGAACAATTTATATCCTTGTATGTGACATTCAGAAGGCAACTCTCTATTTTTCAGATTGAGCCAGGTCTCTGTTATCGCAATAATATCTATATTTCCTGCACTTGCAATTAATCTTAGCTCATCTATCTTATTTCTTACACTCCTGCTATTAGTATAGTAAACCTTAAGGGAGCTAGTCTCTTATTTCCCTCTGCTGTCTCTCTTTGTTTGCTGACCTGATCCAATGTCTTTATTTGTAACTTTATGATGAATGTCTTTTATACACTTACTGTTTTCAGCCCTAGTGTTCAAACTGAATGTTCCCCACACACCTATACCTCTATCTTCTATCAGTTTAAAATACTAGGCATGTCAGCAATGGCCCTCTCAATCGAGTTGGCAAGTGCTTCCACCCCTGTCCCAGAGAGATGTACCCCATCCCTTGCATACATATCATGTTTGCCATAAAAGTTGTCCCATTTGTTGGACAGGAAAATAACCATGCCACATATAAACTAAATAATGTAGATCTTAATATTACTTGTCACAAAAAGGATTTAGGAGTTCTGGTTAGCAGTAATCTGAAACCAAGACAACAGTGCATAAGTGTTCGCAATAAAGCTAACAGAATAATACACACACAACCCGCACATATAAAAGGGAGGAGCTTACGACGACGTTTCGGCCCGACTTGGACCATTTACAAAGTCACACTAACACACAGAGACAGTGGAAGGGGTATTTAAAGGCAGGCAGACAGGGAAGGGTACAAGAGAGTGGGGAAATAATGGAGTAGTAGTGGAAGTGGTAGTAGTAGTAATAGTAGTAGTGGAGACAGTCATATTCTAGGAAGGGAGCACTGCAATGAGGCTAGCGGCCCGCAAGGGTGGAACGAGAACACAGAGGGAGGAAAGGCGAATAAAATGAAGGACAAATACAAGGCAAAAGAAAAGAAAGGAAAACCCATAGGAGAAAAAAGGAGAAGGGGGAAGAGATGAAAGGGGAAGGAATTAGGTTAAGTCATGGGTGTTCTGAAGTTTAGAGCATTTAACAATGTAATGAGAGAGGAAAGCATCAACAGAGACAAAGCCAGGGCTAAGATTCATACAGGGAAAGTTGTGTATAAGGGAGGATTCAACCGACTATGAAAGATGGACGTAGGGTAGACAGTTTTAGTCTGCCTGCCTATAAATACCCCTTCCTCCGTCTCTGTGTGTTAGTGTGACTTTGTAAATGGTCCAAGTCGAGCCGAAACGTCGTCGTAAGCTCCTCCCTTTTATATGTGCGGGTTGTGTGTGTATTGTTCCAGCCACGGTATTGTGCCTTTTTTGTTATTTAAGCTAACAGAATCCTTGGCTTCATATCAAGAAGTATAAATAATAGAAGTCGTCAGGTTGTTCTTCAACTCTATATATCCTTGATTAGGCCTCATTTAGATTATGCTGCACAATTCTGGTCACCGTATTACAGAATGGATATAAATGCATTGGAAAACGTACAAAGGAGGATGACAAAGTTGATTCCATTTATCAGAAATCTTCCCTATGAGGATAGACTGAGGGCCCTGAATCTGCACTCTCTAGAAAGGCATAGAATTAGGGAGGATATGATTGAGGTGTATAAATGGAAAACAGGAATAAATAAAGGGGATGTAAATAGCGTGCTGAAAATATCCAGCCAAGACAGGACTCGCAACAATGGTTTCAAGTTGGAAAAGTTCAGATTCAGGAAGGATATAGGAAAGCACTGGTTTGGTAATAGAGTTGTGGATGACTGGAACATACTCCCGAGTACCGTCATAGAATATTTTTTTTTTTTATTTGAAACCAGAGTACAATATACATAGAAAATCAATTAGGTAACCAAAGAACCTTATATAAACCAACCCTAAGAGCGCCCTAACAAAACAAAATTCCATATGCTAAAACATGCAATACATTATTGACAAATAACACATTAAGCCAGGAAACATTGAACAATCGGATTGACGCTTAGTTATAATAACAGAAAATTTGTATTTAGAAACTATCCATTACATTATGTATTACATGGAACATTGCACAACATAACGTGATTTTTCATCCTACATAGAAGTTAAGACGTTGTGTAGTTTTAAAAATAGGTTGGATAAATACATGAGTAGGTGTGGGTGGGTGTGAGTTGGACCTGACTAGATTGTGCTACTAGGTCAGATGCCGTGCTCCGTGCAGGCAGAGTATGTCAGGGAGCGTGCCATGCAATGTGTCACGGCCATGCGTGCCATGGCCAATCCTAGGACTGGTGTCAGCCACGATATTCTCCGGATGTTCTACCTGCAGGCGGTGCGCTCGCTAGTCGACTATGGTGCAATCACCCTGGCCCATGCTCATCCCTCATGCCTCAAGCGCCTCAGCGTTGTACAAAATGCTGCGGCTCGGGTCATGCTGGGGGCCCCGGGCTGGACCAACACAGTGACTCTGAACAGAGAGGCCCAACTGCAGCCCCTAAGTGACAGGATCGCCCTTGTTGCTGCCAGGAGGTTGGCCAAATTTGTCCAGCTACCGGGCGGTGAGCGCCTGCTGAGAGACCTCCTTGACCGTCAGCGAGGCGACTTCGCAGGAGGCCGTGTCCGACTATGGTTGTGGTCGGCTGCGGAAGTGACAAAGGAGCTCCTGCCCATGCCGCTCCTCGAGGACAATGGATGCGACCGGCCAATCGATGGGTACACCGTGCCACCGCCATGGGCACCAGAACCTGTCGTAATCCACCTTGCAAACCTGCCAGCCAGCAAGCGTCACTGTCCACAGCGCGTGCTGCAGCGGTGGGCAGCTGCAAGCATTGCTGCAGCGGAGCATCCCGGGTGTGCAGTGTACTACACTGATGGATCAAGAGACCCCGAGGCCAGCCGCACGGGTTCCGGGATATATCACTCCTCCTTAACGGCCGGCTGGCGCCTCCCAGACCACTGCAGCATCCTACAGACAGAACTCCACGCCATCCAGAGGGCCATCCAACATGCGCTCCTGGAACACCACCAACCTCCAGTCATCCACGTCGACTCCAGGGCGGCAATACAGGCCATCATGCATAGGGAGCCCAAGGATAACATCCGGCTCCTCACCGCCATCAGAAGAGACCTACACTCACTTGACGAGCAGGGCCGGCAAGTGAGTGTATACCAAGCCACATCGACCTTGCTGGGAATGATGCGGCGGATGGGGCGGCTAAGTCTGCCACACTTGCGGCCCAACCTGCGACTACAATTGCCATTAGCCGCAGGCAGGTGCACCTGGGGGCAGCTTCGGCAGCCAGACGCCCACTACCAGCACCGGGAGCATCTCGGAGCCGGCACTGGTATGACAGAGCGACATGTAGGGAGCCCCCACCAAACATGAGGAAACTGAACAGGGAGCTGCAAGTCAGCGTCCACCGCCTGCGCCTCGGCTACCCTACTGCAAAGCGCCTCATCGAACGCATGAGTGAGGAGCTTTGCCGCCACTGCGACCGGATGGTTCCAAAGCCTCTAGTTCACTACATGCTTGACTGTCCTGCGACGACGTCCATCCGCAGCAGGCACTTCCCGATGGCACCTGGGGATCTGACCCACGAGGACAAAGCAGCCCGGCTGGTTTACCTGGCCACCCATGACTTGGAGACACTGCTCCCAGTCCTAGCCACCCACCCGCCCCCTCGATGACGACGCTGGAGAACCCCGACGACGACCAAGACTACCCACTACAGCTATTCTTTCTCTCACTTCCTTCTTTCTTATCCCCCATCCTTCTTCTTCCTATGTAGGTAGAACCACAGCCTGAAGTACCAAGATCTGCTGATGAAGATGCGACGTCAGAAGACACTCCCCATTATGGGGAGCCACAGCAAGAAAGAAAGAAGATGACCGACACCCTCTACCCAGGGGGCCAATGCCGGGTCACCATTTAGAGAAGACCCGGGCCGGATGTACCGGCGAACATACAACAACACACCGTGCTCCTTCTTAAGTGATCGTGACCTGACCTGACTAGGTTAAGGCATTGACTTAAGCTGATAGGAGAATTGGACTTGCCTCGCTTGGGCCAGCAGGCCTGCTGCAGTGTTCCTTCTTTCTTATGTTCTTATGGTAATATAAATATTAATGATTTTGTTCCAAAAGAACCTTAGGAAACTTACCTAACCTTATTATAACAAACTCAATTTGATTAAGCCTAATCTAAATATGTTTTATAGAAGCTTACAATAATTTAATAAACAAATGCAATGAAATATATTATTTTCGTTAGGTTCAGAATGATTTTTGCGAAATTATGGCCTACCAAAATTTTCGCTTGCTCTATTCGGCAAGAAGAACGTTGCTATTTAAGCTAAAATCGCAAGATTTACCTATTCGGCACGACACACACACACACAGGGGTATGTCCTACGAGGAGAGGTTAAGGGAAATCGACCTGACGACACTGGAGGACAGGACAGATAGGGGGTACATGATAACGACATAAAAGATACTGAGAGGAACTGACAAGGTGGACAGAGACAGAATCTTCCAGAGATGGGACACAGCAACAAGGGGTCACAGTTGGAAGTTGAAGACTCAGATAAATCACAGGGATGTTAGGAAGTATTTCTTCAGTCACAGAGTGGTCAGGAAGTGGAATAGCTTGGGAAGTGATGTAGTGGAGGCAGGATCCATTCAAAGCTTCATGAAGAGGTATGATAAAGCTAATGGTGAAGGGAGAGTGACTCAGTAGCCGCCAGTGAAGAGGCGGGACCAATAGCAGTGACCATTTACTACCTACAAATAACCATTAAATTATGAAAACCTTTCTAACATATATATGAGAAGTGTGATAACCTATATCTGAAGTTTGCTTTATTTCCAACTCCTTAATCTACTCACCACAACTTGATAAGGTAAGTGATACTGGAGGAATTATATATTAAATAATGAAAATCAAGGTGATATAAGCAATATCAGTCGTCCATGAATTGCCTTTGATGAGTTCCGAAAGTTTTTTCCACTCACAGCTGGGCCATTTGTCAGGCTCATATGGTGCTTTCCTGGTCAACTAGGCTGCTGTTGTTGGTGTCCCACTGACCCACATATCCATCACAGCTTGGCTGATCTGTCACCTACCCTCCACCAGCGAACTTTAGGAATATTGAGAAAATTAGATACATGTGCAATATCTGGGTATCTTTATTGTAGACGTTTCGACATCCAGTGACTTTATCAATACAATTTCAAGGACATGAATGGAAGAGAGTAGAACTATATACAAAACATGAGGTAATCAGTCCCTCAGCCTTGGAGTTGGTGTGAAGATTGTTGAGCACAGGCAAGAAGGCTGGCGCTTATATACTGGCGTCAGGTAGAAAGGGACGGGTAGCAGACGAGGGCATAGCTCACTTTCAAAGTTATTACAACTCGGTAGGCGGGATTTCCCAAGGAATGGGTTAGTGGTAGTAGTAGTTGTAGTAGCCGTGAAGAAGGTTATGCAGATATTAGAAATATTGGCTGGACAAAAATATATATCACCATAAAGAACCTGACAACTTGCATGATGTGTTTGATAAACCGAGTTGTAATAACTCTGAAAACTCGTGAGCTACAGGCGACAGACACAAGGGTAAATCACTTACCAGGGAAGCCTTGCTTCAGGATGCGCTTGAAATCTATCTACCAATTTAAGGGTCTGTGGATCATCGGTGTACCCGCTTCCCGATCGATGACTAGATCAGTCCCAATATTAGTGCTACCAGAGGAAATCTCGAAGCCAGTCACAAGTACGTCCTTCACTTCTGTCAATGCAGAGTTAGAGTTGACACTCTCACGAACATGATATGCGGAAACCAGTTGCTTGAGAAAGCTCTCACCGACTTAGCATGCAAGCACGTTACTCCTGTGTCAGTCACTGGGTAGTTCTGTCTGTCTGATAATAGTTCCAGGGACCATCCCTTCAGGTCTGGGACTATATGCTATATTTATTTATTAGACGGTGACCTTTCTTTACAGCTGCCCTCTTTTTTTCACATTTCAAGACTTGGTTTGGGCTTAAAAAATAAATTTAACTCGTAAATACATCATTGCCAATGAAAACTAACATTTCAATCTCTTGTTAATGAAATACAAAAGCGTGTAAAAAAACACAGGTGCGTATTACTTTCATTCTGAAAACTTTTATGTTGTTGATGAGCTTCATCACAGACTTGATGAAAGCTCTACACAAATCTTTATACAAAAAAGCTCTTTAGCAGAACTATCACTAACTAGACAAATCTCCACACACAGCTTTATCACTGAGTTGACAAAGCTCTGCACAGAGCTTTATCACTGAGTTGACAAAGCTCTGCACAGAGCTTTATCACTGAGTTGACAAAGCTCTGCACAGAGCTTTATCACTGAGTTGACAAAGCTCTGCACAGCGAAATATCACAATAAAAACTTCTGCACCTACATTCCTTCAACACTGATAACATAGTCATGCACAACTGCTGATGCTGGAATGGCAGCTCCACTGATATACCCGCTCAGTGGTACTTACCAGCTATATTCTTTCATATAGCTAACTTATCTGTTAACCCCTTCCCCCTCCCTCCCTCCCTCTCTCTCTTCTCGCTCTCCCTCCTCGCTCTCCCTTCTCTCTCACTCTCCCTCCTCTCTCACTCTTCCTTCTCTCTCTCTCTCTTCTCTCTCTTTCTCTTTCTCCCTCCTCTTTCCAACTTAATTTAATCGCTCATTTCATTTTTCCTTTCTCATCTCTAGCTTTCACTCTTTTTTTTAAAATATTATTCATAAAGGAATAAAATGTGATGTATTCCTGCTGGTGATGCCGCCCCACCAGTCTCATTACAGCTAAACCCTACAGCTATAGAAGAAAAAGTTTCTAACACTTCAATTTCCTCTTTGATGAAAGTTCCTTCATCAAATATTCCCACAAGTTTACTGTCGAAGTACTTCGTCTTCCCTGACAAAAAAAAACCCGTGGATTCTGAAAGCAAATGAACCCCTCTCCTCCTGCCCCGTGAAAATACTTAACATATGATTAAGCTGTTTATCCCTTGACATAAGCAATAAACTTACGAAATCACATCAGCAATAATATTCATCGGGATGCTGCAACAGCTTCCGGCTTCTTCCTCTAGCAGATATTACCTGGCATTTGCTGCTGAACCTTGAAAAGTAAACGATAAACACCTGGAAGTCTTTCCAGGAAGAGTGACTCACTTCAGGCAGTTACTGTTGGCTAAGACGTAAGATGTACCTGATACAATGTACTGGGTTTGTCCCCAAAAGTTCGAAGTTCTGTAGCATGCACTAAACGTAATGCACTGACGTAATTAAAAATACCTGCAATTGAGCGAAAAATACAAATAGCAGAGACATTCCAATAACGAAAATAATAATGAAATTTAACTGGATTTTCGAGAATGTGTGTGAAGTGCAAGGAAGACCAAAATTTGCAAATCGACCTCCAACGACAAAACTACAAGAATTCGTGAATGTGTAAAACTTGGTCAAGCCAAGACCTGTGTGACTTACCTCATCATCGTGAGGGAAAACTTCAGGTATGCGATACTGAAGGTTTGATTGAGCGATTGATTCGTCAGGAGCTGCGTCCTGACACGGATCTTAATCCTATGATGACCTGTCTGAGGATCTCGAAGATGTCTTTGAGGATCTGAGGCTGACAGCTACGACGTATTTACCTGTAGAGCAGATGACGATCTAATTCAGCTGTTCTGAGGCCGTGATCGGGGTCTTGCTGTAGCTCCTGTGCGTTCCACTACAAAACGCTTTACGTACTACAGAGAGCTGAGGCCATCAGACCTCCCATGATTGTCTCTGGGCTCCATGTTGAGTGGTCGGGTATATTTGCAAATAAGCGTATGTGCACCGTTTTGTCCATCATGCATATATTAAGAACATAATAATGGAGGAACACTGCAGTAGGGAGATCTTCCATTAGTTCTGACTATCTCTCTTGTTTTCCACATAGTTTATCAGGTAGCATACAACCTCGGTCATATACTCGTTCATATACAGAACAAGTCTGAGTATGGACGAGTAAACTATGCCCGAATATTTTATTGAGAATCAGCTGTCAATTGAAGTTCGTCAGCACACCAAGAAGCAAGATGTCGTGTATCCCCTACAACAGATGCTCTCGACAACCTTGACCACTATCCATCAAGTCCCAATGCCAGGATTTTTTTGCATGTAACAGGAATCACGTCTGTTTTACTTACCGACGAAGTCCAGTATGGTAGTCTGCCAGGATAGAATAACCATGCCACCCTCAGGCACAAACACGGATCACTCGTTGTCCGAGATCGTTACAACAAAACCAGCTGTTGCACTCAGGAAAACGTTTTACTGTAGCTGAATTTTCTATAATGTTGGAGCCAATAATAGTGCATTTAGAATATTGCAAAGAGGAAGAGAAGCGTTAGTTGGGAGACACAGTAGCTAGGTTAGCCTGCCATACCTCCCAACAGGATGTATCACATGAGCTCCAGGTGGCACTCTCTCATTTCTTGATCCTGCTTCATGTTTCATCTCGTAATGGACGAGACTGTACACATCCAGAAAGTCCTGGCTCACTGTCTGCCACCCCACTGCTCAAGGCATCAGTGATATGCAATGAGCTGGGTAAGTTTGGCTGCAACAATATGAAATACTGTGGTTAAAGATGCACAGGCAAGATGCATTAACGTCTCTTAAGACACCAGAGAACAATCTACAGGACATGTAAGTTCTGTCAACCGATTTCATTAGTAGCTACATGTGTAATGCAAACATTATTCTTGAAATATCTTAGAAATAACAAAATAAATAGTGTTATATATTTAGGTGCTTTGTTAGTTTTATAAACAAGGGAAGCTAATCTGTTTATTTGATAAGACCATGATAATTTAATTTTGTGCTATGATTAAAAAAGTTAAATGTTATATTATATATATAAAACCTTCTAGATACAACATTTCATGGTCCTCATATTAACGTATCACAAAAAGAGTCAGATTTTTTTTTATTACCTTGAATGACTTTTTTTTTTTTTTGGGTTAAGCTGCCTCGCCATATTCCTTTCCCGTATGATAAATGTGTAAACCTTTTTGGTACATCACTTGTATGCATATTGTGAGTCAGTCTAGGTAAGTCGAACATGGAAGACATTGGTAACCTCCCTAATGTTGCTACCATAATCGAGGTCACTGGTAACCTCCCTAATGTTGCTACCATAATCGAGGTCACTGGTGACCTCCCTGGTGGTGCTTCCACCATTCAAGACACTGATGACTCCCTGGTGGTACTACCACCATTTAGGACACTGACGACTCCCTGGCAGTAACAGGATGAAGACCATGTATGTTAACACTGTATGTCGCTCCTGCTTTCACAGGGTTGATTCTACACTTCATCCCATATCTCTAACTGCAGTGCGTTGTTATGGTATGTTTGGGGCTAAGTCCTCATGTATCACCTACGTACATATTAGGTGTCTCCTTCGGTCCTGAAGTACATTTGAGTCTTTATCAGTAAATACTTTATTGGCTGCAAGTGAGTAGTGAACAACCTTTGCACCTTTTCCAGCTGTTATATCTCCTCTATCTTGAATGGAGGTTTTATCTGCAATGTTGTGTGAGAGTGCACACGTCATTATAAAAGTGTAACCACTGAGCATTATCTTACCTTCCATTGCAAACTGGAAGTCTTTACTGATACATACTTGTACGTCTTTTCCGCGTCTTCCACCGATGCTGCTTTCGATGTTTATTTTGGTGTTGCCTCCAAAGGATATGTTTGTCATAACAATGAGAGACAGTATAGTTGTCAGGACCTTGTCTTGGAATACTGAGCTTTTTTTATTTGCTTTGTGAACTAATATTCTTTTGTTACTCTGTTGCAAAAATAGATATCCATTTCTCAAATACATCTGCGATGCACGAGTTGACCATAAAATTTGCAATTTGGCATCTCACTACCAATTAAAATGTTGCTAGGGACAATCAATCTACGACACACAGGTATCTTTGAGGCTTCTGTCGAATATAGAGGTACTGGGTAGTATTAATATTATAACGCATAGATGGTAGTGCCAAGGTAGGACACCCATACTATCTTTCATATCTCTGGAACAAAGTCCGAAGCATTTTCATTACATAGCGTGCATTAAATAGCACCCTAAGCATTTTGGGTCGCTGAGTAATTCGCATGAAGGTGTCTTGTCACTGGATATAAAAGATTAATGCAGACTACAGCATTAGTTTCTTATGCAGTTAAGTATTACCAATGAATATTTGGAGTGAACCAGATTTGGTATTTTTGGGTTTTCACATGGACACTTACCTTCAATTATTAAAAAAAAAACTAGGACATCCATAGCCTTTAACTAATTCAAACCTTCCACTAAGAAATATCAGATTTGAAGCCAATCTGAGGAGTTGTTTTGGTATCTAAGTGTGAAGGTAATTGCATCAGAAATTATCGTAAGAAAATCAGTATTCAATATTCCGATTTTTTTGCATTAAAAAGACAAATTGGACGGAACACAGGCCATAGGGGGCATAATGGGTGAATCAAGGTAAAATAACGCAAAAGTATAAAAATATGCCATACAATTTTAAAATTAAAAGTGGCAAAATGGCTACTACAAAAACTAGTAATATTAGAAGCCTCCTGAGTGTTGAAATTTTGAAGCCAATCAGAGGAGGTTTTTCTCCAGTTATCACACGAAAACTAAATCAGGAAATGGCCTGTGTGTCATTGCCCACAGGGCGTCCATGAACGTAAACAATGCCTGGAATCTTGCACTAGATACCATATACCAATGCTGAAAACTTCAAGCCGATCAACTAAGGCATTTTCGAGTCATATGGCAACGTACATATGCCAAATGTTCTTAAGAATTTGGCCTTAGTTACCACAGACAAACGTAGAACATTTTAAAGTGATGGGAGGCGGCCGCCTCGAGTTATGTGCGACATTAAAACGTAAAGTTCGAGGCAAAAACAGAGGAAGAAAAATTTCTGGCAACCACTTAAAGATCTTCCTTCGGGGGATACCTAACAAGAGTAAGAATTTAAATATTAAAGAGTAGATATAGATAAGGATTTAAATCTTGGTTGTCATTTGGTCGTTGACATTATCCAATTTTATAACTTTATGCTCAATTTTCTATTTAGAATTCACCTTACAAATATTTATTTACTATTATGTCCGATGTTAGCTCTTGGAGATTGCTTTGCTCTCCTTTGTGGAGTTGAGGCACATCAACCTTTGTTGGCTTTGTGGAGCGATGGTGGCGTGCAAACCTTCCTCAAAGGAGCCTGATAGCTGGAGAGCGCGGTTTGTTTACGTTTATCTGCAAAAAACACTTCCAGGAGTCCGTGGCTGGAGCAGACTGCTTTATGTCTGACGGGGTAAAGATCATGTCTGACTTGTGAGAACAAATGACCTGCATGATTTGGGAAGGAACACGACCCATTTATGGCAGCAACGACCTGTATACGTGAAAACATTCGATATATATGATTTTTGGCAGAAACAACAAAATCTGATTTGCTACAGCACACAGCCTACGTGTTTTACCGCAGCACATTCCATGATTTGTGGAAGCGACGACTCAGATTTGTGGAAGACACAAAACTAATTGATTTTCGGAGCAATGACATACATGATTAGTAGAAGCACAACACATCTATGATTTATGGAAGTACATGTATGATTTGTGACTTTACAAGCTTTGCATGATTTGTGGCAGCATACTACATACAACATTTCTGACAGCATATTACTTGTATGATTTGTTTTAGCAC
The DNA here is from genome assembly GCA_009830355.1 of Cherax destructor. Taxonomy (NCBI): domain Eukaryota; kingdom Metazoa; phylum Arthropoda; class Malacostraca; order Decapoda; family Parastacidae; genus Cherax; species Cherax destructor. The sequence goes on along the minus strand of WNWK01007549.1, from coordinate 20,025 downwards.
ACCATATACGTGAAAAGTTGGAGCACACCACCTGTATGAATAGTTCGAGCACACCACCTGTATGAATAGTTCGAGCACACCACCTGTATGAATAGTTCGAGCACACCACCTGTATGAATAGTTCGAGCACACCACCTGTATGAATAAATAGTTCGAGCACACCACCTGTATGAATAGTTCGAGCACACCACCTGTATGAATAGTTCGAGCACACCACCTGTATGAATAGTTCGAGCACACCACCTGTATGAATAGTTCGAGCACACCACCTGTATGAATAGTTCGAGCACACCACCTGTATGAATAGTTCGAGCACACCACCTGTATGAATAGTTCGAGCACACCACCTGTATGAATAGTTGGAGCACACCACCTGTATGAATAGTTGGAGCACACCACCTGTATGAATAGTTGGAGCACACCACCTGTATGAATAGTTGGAGCACACCACCTGTATGAATAGTTGGAGCACACCACCTGTATGAATAGTTCGAGCACACCACCTGTATGAATAGTTGGAGCACACCACCTGTATGAATAGTTCGAGTACACCACCTGTATGAATAGTTGGAGCACACCACCTGTATGAATAGTTGGAGCACACCACCTGTATGAATAGTTGGAGCACACCACCTGTATGAATAGTTGGAGCACACCACCTGTATGAATAGTTGGAGCACACCACCTGTATGAATAGTTGGAGCACACCACCTGTATGAATAGTTGGAGCACACCACCTGTATGAATAGTTCGAGCACACCACCTGTATGAATAGTTGGAGCACACCACCTGTATGAATAGTTGGAGCACACCACCTGTATGAATAGTTGGAGCACACCACCTGTATGAATAGTTGGAGCACACCACCTGTATGAATAGTTCGAGCACACCCCCTGTATGAATAGTTCGAGCACACCACCTGTATGAATAGTTCGAGCACACCACCTGTATGAATAGTTGAGCACACCACCTGTATGAATAGTTGAGCACACCACCTGTATGAATAGTTCGAGCACACCACCTGTATGAATAGTTGGAGCACACCACCTGTATGAATAGTTGGAGCACACCACCTGTATGAATAGTTGGAGCACACCACCTGTATGAATAGTTGGAGCACACCACCTGTATGAATAGTTGGAGCACAACACCTGTATGAATAGCTAGAGCACACCACCTGTATGAATAGTTGAAGCACACCACCTGTGTGAATAGTTGGAGCACACCACCTGTGTGAATAGTTGGAGCACACCACCTGTGTGAATAGTGGGAGCACACCACCTGTATGAATAGTTGGAGCACACCACCTGTATGAATAGTGGGAGCACACCACCTGTATGAATAGTTCGAGCACAACACCTGTATGAATAGTTGGAGCACACCACCTGTATGAATAGTTGGAGCACACCACCTGTGTGAATAGTTGGAGCACACCACCTGTATGAATAGTTCGAGCACACCCCCTGTATGAATAGTTCGAGCACACCACCTGTATGAATAGTTCGAGCACACCCCCTGTATGAATAGTTCGAGCACACCCCCTGTATGAATAGTTCGAGCACACCACCTGTATGAATAGTTGGAGCACACCACCTGTATGAATAGTTGGAGCACACCACCTGTATGAATAGTTGGAGCACACCACCTGTATGAATAGTTCGAGCACACCACCTGTATGAATAGTTGGAGCACACCACCTGTATGAATAGTTCGAGCACAACACCTGTATGAATAGTTGGAGCACACCACCTGTATGAATAGTTCGAGCACACCACCTGTATGAATAGTTGGAGCACACCACCTACATCATTTGTGAAAACATACGCCCTGCATGTTTTATAGCACCACGTTATCTGCATGATATGTGGCAGCACATGTCTTGCGTAGCAACACGTTATCTGCATGATATGTGGCAGCCCACGTCCTGCGTAGCACCACGTTATCTGCATGATATGTGGCAGCACAAGTCTTGCGTAGCACCACGTGATCTGCATGATATGTGGCGGCACATGTCTTGCGTAGCACCACGTTATCTGCATGATATGTGGCGGCACATGTCTTGCGTAGCACAACGTGATCTGCATGATATGTGGCAGCACAAGTCTTGCGTAGCAACACGTTATCTGCATGATATGTGGCTGCACATGTCTTGCGTAGAACCACGTTATCTGCATGATATGTGGCGGCACATGTCTTGCGTAGCACCACGTGATCTGCATGATATGTGGCGGCACATGTCTTGCGTAGCACCACGTGATCTGCATGAATGTGGCAGCACAAGTCTTGCATAGCACCAAGTGATCTGCATGATATGTGACGGCACATGTCTTGCGTAGCACCACGTATCTGCATGATATGTGGCGGCACATGTCTTGCGTAGCACCAGTGATCTGCATGATATGTGGCAGCACAAGTCTTGCATAGCACCACGTATCTGCATGATACGTGACGGCACATGTCTTGCGTAGCACCACGTTATCTGCATGATATGTGGCGGCACATGTCTTGCGTAGCACCACGTTATCTGCATGATATGTGACGGCACAGGTCTTGCATAGCACCACGTGATCTGCATATGTGGCAGCACATGTCTTGCATAGCACCACGTGATCTGCATGATATGTGACGGCACATGTCTTGCGTAGCACCACGTGATCTGCATGATATGTGGCGGCACAAGTCTTGCGTAGCACCACGTTATCTGCATGATATGTGGCTGCACATGTCTTGCGTAGCACCACGTTATCTGCATGATATGTGGCGGCACATGTCTTGCGTAGCACCACGTTATCTGCATGATATGTGGCGGCACATGTCTTGCGTAGCACCACGTGATCTGCATGATATGTGGCAGCACAAGTCTTGCATAGCACCAAGTGATCTGCATGATATGTGACGGCACATGTCTTGCGTAGCACCACGTTATCTGCATGATATGTGGCGGCACATGTCTTGCATAGCACCACGTGATCTGCATGATATGTGGCAGCACAAGTCTTGCATAACACCACGTGATCTGCATGACATGTGACGGCACATGTCTTGCGTAGCACCACGTTATCTGCATGATATGTGGCGGCACATGTCTTGCGTAGCACCACGTTATCTGCATGATATGTGACGGCACATGTCTTGCGTAGCACCACGTTATCTGCATGATATGTGGCGGTACATATCTTGCGTAGCACCACGTTATCTGCATGATATGTGGCGGTACATGTCTTGCGTAGCACCACGTTATCTGCATGATATGTGGCGGCACATGTCTTGCGTAGCACCACGTGATCTGCATGATATGTTACGGCACGTGTCTTGCGTAGCACCACGTGATCTGCATGATATGTGACGGCACAAGTCTTGCGTAGCACCAAGTGATCTGCATGATATGTGACGGCACATGTCTTGCGTAGCACCACGTTATCTGCATGATATGTGGCGGCACATGTCTTGCGTAGCACCACGTGATCTGCATGATATGTGGCAGCACAAGTCTTGCATAGCACCACGTGATCTGCGTGACATGTGACAGCACATGTCTTGCGTAGCACCACGTTATCTGCATGATATGTGGCGGCACATGTCTTGCGTAGCACCACGTTATCTGCATGATATGTGACGGCACATGTCTTGCGTAGCACCACGTTATCTGCATGATATGTGGCGGCACATGTCTTGCGTAGCACCACGTTATCTGCATGATATGTGGCGGTACATATCTTGCATAGTACCAAGTTATCTGCATGATATGTGGCGGTACATGTCTTGCGTAGCACCACGTTATCTGCATGATATGTGGCGGCACATGTCTTGCGTAGCACCACGTGATCTGCATGATATGTGGCGGTACATGTCTTGCGTAGCACCACGTTATCTGCATGATATGTAGCGGTACATGTCTTGCGTAGCACCACGTTATCTGCATGATATGTGGCGGTACATGTCTTGCGCAGTACCACCTGCTCTTTTGTGATATAGTGCATTACTCATCTACAGTATTCACGAGAACTCGACTAGCGTCGTCAGTCGTGAAGGTGATGACTATCTGTAGTCGAATACGAAGAAGGTCTTCGTCCCTTCTAGGATCTGTTGGTGCCAGCAGTACGCACTGCAGTTCAAAGATCGGCTGATCAAGAACTTAATTAAGAACCTTGTCTAGTTTCCTCTTGAATACTGACCTGATTCTGTTGGTGATTCCCTTTACGTCAGAAAGATGACTGGGCTTACCTACCAAGATGTTTTCCCAGCGTCAGCGTTCCTGCGGCCCAGCCCCAACGTTCCTGCGGCTCAGCCCCAACGTTCCTGCGGCCCAGCCCCAACGTTCCTGCGGCCCAGCCCCAACGTTCCTGCGGCCCAGCCCCAACGTTCCTGCGGCCCAGCCCCAGACAAGGACTACCAGCCAATGGCTTAAATCAAACCCTGGTGTGAATCGAACCTACCTACCTAGCATGGGTCAATAGAGCTACTGCAGTTCCTTCATTTTTTTGTTCTTAAAAGTCTTGGGCGCTATACACTTATTGAATTATATATATCGGTAAGGGTACTTATTGCTTTCCCAATTTTCATAAGTATTCTTCATTGACAAGTATTTTGCTCTCACAGGAATTAATTTTATTGTCTAGATTTTCCAGATGCAAATTATAAATATTTATGACCTGCGTTCCGGGAAGCACAGTACAAGTGACTTCAAGTATTCCCAGAAATTTTGGCGCTTGACTCAATTTATAATGGCAGTGAAAGTTCTCTGCAATTTCACCGGCCTTAAAAGATGCCATTAAAGTGCAGCAATATTCCAGTCAAGAGAATACCTCGTGCATCTCCTCTTCAACATCTAGTTACATACACACACAACCCGCACATATAAAAGAGAGGAGCTTACGACGACGTTTCGGCCCGACTTGGACCATATATATAGCTTTTTTTTTCCGAAGAAAAACTGATGACTCCCTGCTGCATACCTCTGACCGGTTTCGAGGGTTTTATCCTTGTATTTCGTGTGCTGGCCCAAGTAAGAATCACATCCAGGCTGACCAGGCAGCTGTACGCGTTAGTTGTCCAGTTTCCTCTTAATAACTGACTTTTTTTCAGGAAATAAATCTCATATTAATATTATTATTACTGTTATTATCGGGAAAGGCGCTAAATATGTAAGGATTATACAGCCCATTTTGAATATGAAGCAATCCGTTTTGATCCAACACATAACAGATCCCAGTAGAAATGAAAATACACTGGATTTGATCCTCACAACAAGGAAATAATCGGATATATAATCACATACACTATATACTCTGACCACTACAGCATATAAGTACAAACGAAGATAAACTGAGGGTTGGGGAACTACTCCAGCAATAATGAACGAGAAGAGATGCTCAGTAAATTTAGCTAAAACAACCATAGAAGTGACTTGGAGAAAACTAACAAAGAACTATCAGACATACTCAGTGATACAGTCATTAGCACCCTAAATCATTTTCGGTGCTTCGAAAAGATGAACACAGAAGCTGCAGAATGACTAAAATGATTTACTGTATAAGGAATCTCTCTCTGGAGATACGTAGAATGAGGGGTGTATAAGTGGATGATGGGCATAAACAAAGTTAATATTAATAAAGCACTGAGGATGTTGAACCTGGCAAGAACCAGAAATAACGGATTTAAGTTGGATAAATTTAGATTTAGAAAGGACATAGGTAAGTACTGGTTTTCGAACAGAGTTGTGGAAGCGTGGAACAGTCTTCCGAGTAGGGTGATAGAGGCTAGGACCTTGGGTGGCTTTAAAAGGAGATTGGACAAATACATGAGTGGGAGGGGCTGGGTTTGATTGTTGTCGTGGGTACGGGAGTAAATTCTTTGGTAGTTTTGGGAAGCGGTGGTTTTGATGAGAACCTGCCTTGCATGGGTCAGTAAGCCTTCTGCAGTGTTCCTCCATTCTTATGTTCTTATTAAATATGTCAAATATGGTACGAGATAGAGAGAGAGACAGACAGACAGAGAGCCAGAGAGACAGAGAAAGAATATACAGAGGACAAAGGGTTACCGAATTGCTTAAAACTTGAATAAGTCAAAACGAAGGATAGTCTTAGTAGAGCTATTATTGAGATAGAACAAAAGCTTGAGCTATCGTATCAGACAAAAGAAACAGAAAGGGATCAAAAATCTAGAAACCGAAGATATTTCAATACATTTGTAAAATTCAAGGTAACAACTACCTGCATAATTAGACCATTAATCACAGAAGGTTCCTTTGATATACCTTTGAAGAGTTTCGAGAGTTTAGCTACTACCGGAGCCCGGCCATGGGCCAGGCTCGTCTAGTGCTTGCCTGGTGAACCAGGCGTTGCTGCTGGAGGCCCACTGCCCCACATATCCATCACAGCCTGGTTGATCTGGCACCTGGTGAAGATACTTGTCCAGTTTCCTCTTGAAGACTTCTACACTTGTTCCAGCTGTGTTTCTGATATCTTCTGGTAAAATATTGAATAGTTTGGGACCCCGGATGTTGATACAGTGTTCCCTTATTGTGCCCACCGCACCCCTGCTCATCACTGGGTTTATTTTACACTTCCTCCCATATCTCTCACTCCAGTATGTCATGGCAGTGTTCAGATTTGGGACCAGGCCCTCGAGTACTTCTAGGTATATATATATATTATATATCAAAATGGTATACAATGCAGTAACATTCATTGACAACTGGGACCTCTTCTATGGCAGATGACATGTATGCCAGGGATGGGGTTCACTTATCTAGGTCTGGGGTGGGGGCACTGGCAACCGCAGTGGAGGGAGCTGTTAGGGCTTTAAACTAGAAAAAAGTTAGTGGTATGGGTTATTGGGGGAAAACAGTGAAGTCCCAGTGTAGTAATATTATGAATTCTAGGGGAACTAGTAATAGGCAGAATAAGGTGGATATTGGAAAGCCAGTGGCACTAGGTGACAAGGACAGTAAGAGGTATAGTGGAAAAACAGGAAGGGTAAAGAGAAAGGAGGGTCTTTAAATATGTATTACACTAATAGTCGTAGTGCTAGGAATAAGATGGACGAGTTGAGATTAGTTGCTAGTGCGGGTAATATTGATGTATTTGCCATAACAGGGTTTTAAATCCCTGGGCCCTGATGAACTTTTTTCAAGGGTTCTTAGAGTGCAAAATGGAACTTTGTGAACCATTGACTAATATTTTTAATCTATCTCTTCAAACAGGTGTAGTGTCTGATATGTGGAAGATGGATAATGTAATTCCTATTTTTAAAGCAGGGGACAAGTCACTACCGTCAAATTACCGCCCAGTAAGCCTGACCTCAATTGTAGGTAAATTACTAGAGTCAATTATAGCTGATATAAGAAGCCATCTTGATAAGCATAATTTGATTACCGATACTCCGCATGGATTTACGAGGGGCCGTTCCTGCATGGCTGTTGATCACGATAAAGAATTCGATATTGTTTATTTAGATTTTAGTAAGGCTTTTGATAGAGTACCACATCAGAGACTGTTAAAGAAAGTGGCAGCTCATGGCATTGGGGGAAAAGTGCTGTCATGTATCGAGTCATGGCTCACCAATAGGAAGCAGAGAGTGTGCATTAATGGGGTTAAATCCGAATGGGGATCTGTAACAAGTGGCGTTCCACAGAGATTAGTCTTAGGCCCATTGTTGTTTATAATATATATCAACGACCATGACGTGGGAATTACTAGTGATATGAGTAAATTCGCCGACGACAGGTAGGATAAATTAGACACATATAACACTTGGGTATCTTTATTGAGGAAACGTTTCGTGCCACAGTGACTTCATCATTCCATACAAATTAGAATCGTGAAGAACAGGAGGAGTTTGAGGTAATCAGTCCCTCAGCCTTGAGTCGATCTAGTCAGTCCATCAATCTTAAAAAAAAATACAGCATATTTGCGAAGAAGCAGCTTATATACAGTAGGCAGGAAAGGTGCAGCAGTCGTAGGAGGTGTCACATTTGACCAATGTGGAAGTAGGTGGTGGCCAAGGGTTAGGCAACTGAAGAATTCCCTGTATTAAGATCACAAGATGTTGCTGTGTCAGACAGAATGTAGATGAATGGTTCAGAGAACCGACAAGTTGATAAATTAGACACATATGCAACACTTGGGTATCTTTATTGAGGAAACGTTTCGCCACACAGTGGCTTCATCAGTCCAATAAATAGCAGAAAAGTGTAAGGAGAGGAGGAGTTTAAGGTAATCAGTCCCTCAGCCCTCAGGCTGAGGGACTTTGTACACTGTGTCAAGATGCTTCCTCCATCAAGGTTTCACATTTGTCTTTCCGTTGTTGTTGTTTTTTGTAGCTCTGCCAGGCAAGACGTAAGTTGATTCTTAGTTTGGTTTAATATGTCTTTTAATATCTGTGTTATCCTCAACACTAGAGGATTATCTATAGCACACATCTTACATTTGTTACTAGATAAAGAATTATTACGAGAATGAGACGAACATGAAGCTTTGGAAAAACAATGTAAATAAAAAAGTCTGGAAATTACCTGCCATTTTAAATACTCATGAGACAGAAAAACCTGCAATCATACTCAAGTCTAAAATATTTCCATTGTTTCCTGGATGTTTTAGTCCACCAACCAACACAAGTTTATGTAATTTAGTAATTATTGGTTAGCGTAAATATTGATTATATATAGATGGGCTAGTTTAAACTAACCTAAACTAGTATAATTAATGTATTTTTAGCTTAAGTTACGTAAAAATAAACGCATTTTAAAAATTGATTTTTTTTCCAGGACAAATTGTACCACGTAGGACCAACAGAAAGCTGGAGGGGTTGTACCAGGTAGCACCAACAGTAAGCTGGAGGGTTGTACCAGGTAGCACCAACAGTAAGCTGGAGGGGTTGTACCAAGTAGCACCAACAGTAAGCTGGAGGGTTGTACCAAGTAGCACCAACAGTAAGCTGGAAGGGTTGTACCAGGTAGCACCAACAGTAAGCTGAGGGTTGTACAGAGCACCAACAGTAAGCTGGAAGGGTTGTACCAGGTAGCACCAAGAAGAACACACAACAGTAAGTGGAGGGTTGACCAGGAGCACCAACAGTAATGGAGGGTTGACCAGAGTACACCAACAAAGCTGAGGTGTACCAGGTAGCACCAACAGTAAGCTGGAGGGTTGACAGTACACAACAGTAAGCTGGAGGGTTGACAGGTACACAACAGTAACATGGAGGGTTGTACCAGGTAGCACCAACATCAACTGGACGGTTGTACCAGGAACGCACAACAGTAACTGGAGGACACACAGTAAGGACACAACAGTAACCAGGACACACAACAGTAACCAGGAGACACACACAGTAACCAGGGACACACAGTAACGACACACAGTAACCAGGACACACACAGTAACCAGGACACACAGCAGTAACCAGGACACACAGCAAGTAACCAGGAACGACAGCAACAGTAACCAGGGACACACAGCAGTAACCAGGGACACACAGCAGTAACCAGGGACACACAACAGTAACCAGGGACACACAACAGTAACCAGGGACACACAACAGTAACCAGGGACACACAGCAGTAACCAGGGACACACAGCAGTAACCAGGGACACACAGCAGTAACCAGGGACACACAGCAGTAACCAGGGACACACAGCAGTAACCAGGACACACACAGTAACCAGGGACACACAACAGTAACCAGGGACACACAACAGTAACCAGGAACACACATCAGTAACCAGGAACACACAACAGTAACCAGGAACACACAACAGTAACCAGGACACACACAGTAACAGGACACAGAACACACAACAGTAACCAGGAACACACATCAGTAACCAGGAACACACAACAGTAACCAGGAACACACAACAGTAACCAGGAACACACAACAGTAACCAGGAACACACATCAGTAACCAGGAACACACAACAGTAACCAGGAACACACAACAGTAACCAGGACACACAACAGTAACCAGGAACACACATAACCAGGACACACACAGTAACCAGGACACACAACAGAAACCAGACACACCAGTACCAGGACACAGCACGAACTCAGGACACACAGTAACCAGGACACACACAGTAACCAGGACAACACAGTAACCAGGAACCCCCACTGACAGCGCACACAACAGCAACCCACCCTGGCAACAGTAACTCAGGACACAATCATGCCTGCAGGACCACGCAGTAACGCAGGAACACACCAGAGAACTCCTAGGCATAGCAACTACCTATCAGTAACGCCTATGGCACATATACAATGTAACTCCTGGCAGACACTATCATCCCGGAATCAGTATTACTGCATGGTCATGTCATTACCACGCCTGTGAATAATATCTCCCTAGGCAGATTACCCGCCTAGTGTCATGGATATCTCCCCTGGACATGATTATCGTGCTGGTCATTAACTCATCCTGTGAACATATTCCTGTCCTGTGTCATGTTATTACCCTGTAACCTGGGTCGTATTATTCCGCATTCGTCAGTTTATCTCGCCTGTGTCATGTTATTATCTCCACCTGTATCATGTATTATGCCTGCGTCATGTTATTATCTCTGTCCTGGTGTCATGTATTATCTCGCCTCTGTGCAAGTTATCTCCGTCCTGTGTCAGTTATTATCTCCACCTGGTGTCATGTTATTATCTCTGCCTGGCGTCATGTTATTATCTCTGCCTGGTGTCATGTTATTATCTCCCTGTGGCATGTTATTATCTCCCCTGGCATGTTATTCTGCCTGGTTCATGTTATTATCTCCACCTGGCATGTTATATCTGCCGGTGTCATGTTATTATCTCTGTCTGGTGTCATGTTATTATCTCGCCTGTGTCATGTTATTATCTCTGCCTGTGTCATGTTATTATCTCGCCTGGTGTCATGTTATTATTCTGCCTGGTGTCATGTTATTATCTCTGCCTGGTGTCATGTTATTATCTCTGCCTTGTACATGTTATTCTCGCTGTGTCATGTTATTATCTCTGCCTGGGTGTCATGTATTATCTCCGCCTGTTCATGTTATTATCTCGTCTGCGTGTCATGTTATTATCTCTGCCTGGTGGCATGGTGTTATCTCTGCCTGGTGTCATGTTATTATCTCTGCCTGGTGTCATGTTATTATCTCTGCCTGGTGTCATGTTATTATCTCCGCCTGGTGTCATGTTATTATCTCCGCCTGGTGTCATGTTATTATCTCTGCCTGGTGTCATGTTATTATCTCTGCCAGGTGTCATGTTATTATCTCTGCCTGGTGTCATGTTATTATATCCGCCTGGTGTCATGTTATTATCTCTGTCTGGTGTCATGTTATTATCTCTGTCTGGTGTCATGTTATTATCTCTGTCTGGTGTCATGTTATTATCTCTGCCTGGTGTCATGTTATTATCTCCGCCTGGTGTCATGTTATTATCTCTGCCTGGTGTCATGATATTATCTCTGCCTGGTGTCATGATATTATCTCTGTCTGGAGTCATGTTATTAGCTCTGCCTGGTGTCATGTTATTATCTCTGTCTGGTGTCATGTTATTATCTCCGCCTTGTGTCATGTTATTATATCTGTCTGGTGTCATGTTATTATCTCTGGTGTCATGTTATTATCTCCGCCTTGTGTCATGTTATTATCTCTGCCTGTTGTCATGTTATTAACTCTGTCTGGAGTCATATTATTATCTCTGTCTGGTGTCATGTTATATCTGCCTGGTGTCATGTTATTATCTCTGCCTGGTGTCATGTTATTATCTCTGCCTGGTGTCATGTTATTATCTCGCCTGGTGTCATGTTATTATCTCTGCCTGGTGTCATGTTATTATCTCTGCCTGGTGTCATGTTATTATCTCTGCCTGGTGTCATGTTATTATCTCTGCCTGGTGTCATGTTATTATCTCTGCCAAGTGTCATGTTATTATCTCCACCTATTGGCATGTTATCTCTGCCTGGTGTCATGTTATTATCTCTGCCTTGTGTCATGTTATTATCTCTGCCTGGTGTCATGTTATTATCTATGTCTGGTGTCATATTATTATCTCTGCCTGGTGTCATGTTATTATCTCTGCCTGGTGTCATATTATTATCTCTGCCTGGTGTCATGTTATTTCCTCTGTCTGGTGTCATGTTATTATCTCTGCCTGGTGTCATGTTATTATCTCTGCCTGGTGTCATGGTATTATCTCTGCCTTGTGTCATGTTATTATCTCCGCCTGGTGTCATGTTATTATCTCCGCCTGGTGTCATGTTATTATCTCCGCCTGGTGTCATGTTATTATCTCTGTCGTGATGTATTTTTACAAAAAGTTAATATTTCAACAATGTTCACATATGTGTGTGGAAACCCCGCTAATATGCATGTTGGAAAACATTCTTCTTCGTGTGGATCGACCACAGGTCAAGGACTCACACAATTATGTCTGACCCCACCAAAGTTAAACTGGCATTTGCAGCCCCGACGCACGAACGTGCACAATTTTCCCCTACCACGCACGAACGAACACGATGTCCATCTTTAACGATGGAACAGACATGATAAA